>CAJHQP010012255.1:0-12606 GCA_905132765.1 Moricandia arvensis
CAAAATATGAGCCCACCATGGAAAGGTCTTCATCCATAGATAAATTTCTGATGTGTTTGTGCAGTTCTACACCTCAAATAGCTCCAGAATCTCTAAAGTTCTCTAAAATATACCTTAACCTGAAAACACTTTAAAACATACTCCAAACACATATAAGATACTCTAAAAAAGATTTATACCATGGTCTAAAAGTGGTAAATTCCATGGTATGTCAGTAAGCCATGATTTTTTGCAATTGGTGCCTTTAATAAACGCAATAACAAAAGTCTTAGCAAAACACAATATAAAAATCACGATGATGCAAATGTATGAAGAGAGAAAATCGTAAAAGGGTCGCTGCAGTAGCAGTCACATCAAGAATCTCCTGATCAGCGTCGCGACCAGCCTCGGCCCCGACCTCCCTGGTGATGTGAGGCTCCACTTCAGGGATCAGCGCTAAGGAGAAGCTGTTGTAGCTAACACCATCTTTGACTTGACAAATCCTTAAATCCCTTTCAGGATCAATCTGGACTACATCCATCTCGTAAAAATCCTCCTAGAGACCCTTGAGAGTTTGCTCCAATTCTGCTATATCCGCCTCCAGGCCTTTATAACCCCTTTTTCGAGGTCATGTATGAGGTCGGTTTGCCCGTCTGCAAGAGACATAAGTAGGTCATGTTCCTATTCATCATTGTCATCCGAAAAAGCCCGCTCGACCTTGTCAAAACAAGCTTATACTTCGCCAGCATCGCCCAACGAGCACCTTTAATACCTTGTAAACCTCCTTAGATTTTGCAGCGCTCAACCTTCGAAGCTCCTCTTCATCGGCCTTCTAAGCCAGTTCAAGCCGATTGTCGAGCCCCTCATTCTCCCCCCCCCACGAATATTCGCTTCATAAGCCCCGCCTCACGCCGCTTGGCGGCGGCCTTAACAAGCTCAAACTACTGCTTCACCTCGTCGATACTAGAATGAACACCGGCCTCCGAAGCTTCGAGCTCCTGGATCTTCTCATCTTTTGTCTTCGAGCCAATATCCAGTTGCCCGAGCCTACCCCCCAAGACAAAATTCCGGACAGATGCTTCCTGATTCTTAGCGTTCTCCACCCTGAGCGTATCCTTGCAACATAGAGCCTCATCCTCCGCATCGGCAATCACTTTACGATAATCATGAATCTTGCATTCATACTGAAATCAATTGCAGTTCACCCATCTCATGTGCTGCCACAAGCCTAAAATCAGTTCTGCGAGACCACAAAAAGATGTCATTTGAAACAAAGACTTATGAGAACAACTTACCAGCGTGTAGGACCTACAAACTCCTTCGAATAAATTATTGTTTGCATAAATCTCCTCAGGAAAGTTGAGATCCCTATCGAGAATGATTTCACGATAGAGACTGGCACAAGCATTCCCATCGTCGGCCAAGGGACTATCACCTGGGAACTCAAAAGACATGGCATATGTATTCCCCCGGAGTGCCACCGGTTTGAGGTCATCTGTGCGAGACCGTTTTAACACGATCGGACCCGACTCCCTGAACCAGGAGCAGAACGCTTCCTAAGATCGATCTCCAAGTCACAGCGTTGGCCTTTGTCGGGAGACGCAGTCACACTCGAGGTCCTTGGTGAATCCCTCAATGACCTACGAGTAAATCGGTCTTCCGATCTTTACAATCGAAAAGACAATAGGAAGCTTCTAGAGCTGTCTCCCTCATAATAGACTCAGGGAGTGAGCCTCTAGAAGACGGAGTAGGCGGAAGCGTCCAAGAAGATAGAGGCGCCATTGAAGCCTCAACCGCAGTACCATAACCACCAATGCCAATAGATGCAGGTCTTAATACCACAGTTGTGGCTTCGATCCCGCCAACATCGGACCCAGAAGATACCACCAAAACCTTATGACTGCTAACATTAGCAGCTGTTAAAAGCAGCGCCGAAACCGTAGTAGATCCTCAAGCGCTAGAAGATCTAGGATTCTCCCCAATGACACTAGGCACCATGATGTCCGTCGAAACCATAGCGGCCAAGTTGGTATTCTTAGGAAAACGGATAAATCAGAAACTCTCTTAGAGGCCGCCTTCTGGCCTACCTCTTCCTAGGCAGCCTTCCTCTTCCACCTTCTAAGCAAGATCGGGGGATAGTGAGTGTTGGATGCACAATTATTTGTGGCAAAAACTACAACCAAAAACACCGGGAATCAAAATGAAGTACAACGTGCAGGCAAAAATTCACCTAAATCAAAAAGCTAACTTACCAAAGAGATGGATGCAAAGAAAAATGGATTCGCAAAGTTCAAACTGCAAAATCAAATCAGTGAAAGCAAATCAGAACAATCCCTCGGGGCCAAACCCTAAAACAATCGAACTGACCAGAACAATAACTAACTACCAAGAGAGATAACTCCTAATCACATACGCATAAAGGGAGAAAAAAAAACAAGTCTGAAACTTTGAAACAACACCAGAAAGAGAGAAGAAGACAAGAGAACAACACTTTTCGTTTTTTTTTCAGAACAGACAATAATGAGAAATAAGGAAAAGAACACAATAATTTATACCCCACAAACCGAGAGTCGCGAAAGCAAACGATTACGACTCCACGGACAGTTCGTTTTCCAAGGAAGGAAAATAGATTTCTTTCATTTACTTCAATCAAATCTTGTAATAATTTCTCCAAACTAAAGTCTCAACCTGGTTCTTAAAATATGCGAACCACCAGTATCCATCCAAGTCATACTCAATACATGACATGTTTGACGACTTAAGACACGCCAAATTTGGAGGCTATTGTTAGAGGTGGGCATTACCCCACTCCAGACCTGATACAAGATTTTGGCCCAAATGGCTTAAAAGCCCAAAATAAGTATCGCTAAGGTCCAAGGAGGAACAATACATCCACAAAGGTCCAAGCCTACCCCGAGCTAAAGAAGTCTCACAGACCGAGCTTGGTGAGTCCAAGCGAAAAATAAAGAAATCAAAGACATTAAAAACTAGCATAAAAACGCCAGATCCATGCCGGAGATCATGTCACTGTTATGATTCACCACAAAGACCTATATAAAAAGAGAATGAGCTAAGAAAAAAGGATCCAAATTCTTCTATAGCAGAATTATACACTCATTATATTCATACTCCATTGTTGTCAAGACTCTGTATTTATAGTTCATTTTTGATTAAATCATCAATAGAACTTTTATTTTCCATAGTTGATCATAGTTTAACCTTTCCCCTTTTAGCTTACTTGTTAGTTAAGTCTCTTGAAACATAAACCCTATTTTTGAGAAAATTTAGTATTCATCGGTGCAGTGCCCCCAAGTATCTGCTCACCTTTTAACAATTTCTAGTTCATAGTTTTGTAACATAGAGGGCAGGTTCTGTTTTTTATTTTATTTTCTTAATAAGCCGGTCTTGTATATATATACGCATATATCTTGCAAATCTAGAATAGAAAGTAGAGATTATTAATATTTAGGGATAAGGCAGAGGGATGCATAGGCCCTGACCTCGAACAACATTACAAGATAGCATCACTAGAAGCTAACACGAGGTCCAAAACCATGATATGTAAGAAGAAGATTGTTAAATGGGAGGCGCGGTCTCTTAGATAACGGTTCCACTAGGAATCAGAGCATCCTTGATCACTGTAACAATGCCGCTCTTGATGAAATATCCATCCGTCTCTCTCGCAGCTTCTTGCACGTTGTCCGTGTTGATGATCTGAGTAAACAAAAAGAGCAGATGACGTTTATATTTGTAACCGAAACACTTGGATCAAAAGTGAACCATGTACTAGAATGGAAATGACCTTAACATTGTCACCAATACGAGCATTCTTGTCAATGATAGCTCTTTTGATGTGGGAGTCTCGGCCAATACCAATTGGAATGCTGCCCTTTGCAGCCAGGAGCGTCCTATCAGCATCAGTCTGAAGCTCACCAAAAGCACTTTTTAAGAAAATATTACAGAAAGGGGTCTTGATTGGTCTGAAACTGTAACATACCTCGTAGTAGTCTGCACCCATCAACAAGGTGTCTTCTATGATTGCACCCTCCGATATGCAAGATCGAAGACCAATCACAGAATGGTGGATTTTGCAGTTCTGGAGATCAACACGATGAGGAAGAAGAACAGTTAGTCTAAAGCCTCTATTTCCACCATTGAAAGGGTATAAGGAGAAAGGGTGTTTCTATCTACCTTGATGACACAACCTTCACCGATCACACTATCCGTAACATCAGCATCAAGCATCTTGGATGGAGGTAAGTACCGTGGCTGTGTGTAGATTGGTGCTGAACGGTCATAGAAGCTGAAATCGGGTACTGGTTTCTTGGTGATTCCAAGATTAGCATTGTAAAACGCTTCAATAGTACCAATATCTTCCCAGTATCCATCATACAGATAAGCTTGCACCTAAGAAAAAGACTTGATCAGATAAGCACTAAACCAATTCAACAAAGAGAGCGAACCAATTAATAAAAACTTACTCTCAGTCCAAGATCGGTAGCACCAGGGATAACTTCACTCCCGAAGTCATTAGCTCCAGGGAACTGGTCTCTGAGCAAGTCCAGCATCACATTCTTGCTAACAACATATATTCCCATACTAGCAATAAAAGGCATTTCTTTGGCCCTTTCATCATCAAGTCCCAAGATTGTTGTATCAACCTAATCACCACATAACACAAACCCAGACTGTCACTAACAATGTGATGAACATATATAATAAGCAAACTCCATGAACTCTCTCTCTCACCTTCATAGCCTTTAACTGCTCTCCTTTAGGCTTCTCAGCAAACTCAATGATCCTTCCTTCATCATCAATCTTCATCAGTCCAAAAGCAGTAGCTCGCTTCTCATCCATAGGAAGAGCAGCAACAGTGATATCAGCGTCGGTCTCACGATGCGCTTGTATGAACTTCTCGTAGTCCATACGGTACAAATGATCCCCTGCAAGAACCAGAAACTCCAACACATTGTGCTCTTCGAACAACCACAAGTACTGCCTCACTGCATCAGCAGTTCCCTGACACACAAAAACAAAACCAAAAATCAGTTTCAATGGCTCAAAATGAAAAGTTACAATCATTCTTTACCTGAAACCAATTAGGATTCTCAGGACTCTGCTGAGCAGCAAGAACCTCGACGAAGCCTTCGTTCTTGTAACCACCCATGTTGCTAGCGTAAGCTCGTGAGAGATGACGGTTGAGAGAAGCGGAGTTGAACTGAGTAAGCACATAGATCTTAGAGATGTTACTGTTCAAGCAATTGCTCACTGGAATATCAATGAGACGATAGTTAGCGCCGAGAGGAACAGCTGGCTTAGCTCTCTTCTTCGTCAGAGGATACAGTCTCGTCCCGGCACCGCCTCCGAGTATTATCCCCAACACACTCTGCCACATTAAGTAAAACCCTAAATCTTCCAAGAAAAAAAAAATCGAAATCGGAAGAAACAATTACTTACTCTGCTAGCGTCAGGATCAAGGCAAGTTTGGGAGTTTTGAGAATCGGAAACTGCTTTAGGAGAGACGATCGATGGTGTTCTTCTCTCATTGCGACGTGTGAGATTGGAGATGATCTCCTGCGTGGGATTGAGTTTCTCTCCGGCAAGGGAAGACGACGAGAAGGAGAGTGTTTTCCGGAGAGATCTACGGGTGTGATTCGAGGAAGTAGAAGAAGAAGAAGAAGAAGAGGAAGGAACTTTTAAGGATCCGATTGATGCCATTGTGGCCATTGTTGTTCGAGAGGAGGAGCTTCACTCTTCTTCCTCTTCTGTCTGTCTGTCGCTATTATCGAGTGAGGAGATCTTTTCTATTCAGGCATAAATCTTATTGTTGTCACATTTGCCTCTACGTTTGGTTGATATTTACGGGAAGTGGATGACGTGGTATGCTCGTTAATTTTGAGAGAGAAAGAGGGGTTTAATCGTCTAAGGGTGTTCATTTGTTTTGGCGGTGAAAATATCTTTTATAAAATCTGGGTGGTTGGTGATTGTGAGCGGATGCAAAATGAACGGTCTATTTACTGGCACTGCTGCTTCTTCCTTTTGTTTTCTTCTTCGTATTTTTCTTGTGGTCTTTAACTTCTGTGTACATATCACGCCCGAGGATTCTCGACCGTATGTTGTTTTTCTTTTTCCAAAATTCTAAATCTTGTGTTTAGTGTATTGCAAATTTGACTCCCAAAACTTTTAAGTTTTGATTTTACCCCCCCCCCCTTTTATTATTTCTTGTTGTCCATAACCATTATTCCCATTTCAGTCAAAACAACCGTTAATTCGCAAACATAATATGAAATTTTGGCTGATTGTAAAATTAAAATTAAAAGAGTTGAAACAGATATTCTAAGAGTTGATATGATATCAATGAGAGAAGCAAAATTTGGAAAAATAAAGATCATACTTCACCACCAGAGCCTTCAAATCAACGATAATTGTAACAAGTTTCCTGACAAAATCAAAACCTTTTCTCATCCCATCCCTTTCAACATTCTAAACATGATTTTATGATTGGTTTTAAGGTGAATAAATTCAGTCAGCTTTAGTTTATCAGTCCCAATTCAAATTGTTGTATAGATTTTTTCTTTAAAGTCTCAAAATTCAACTAAGAAATAGAGTTATAGTTTATAGTAATATGTATAGAAGAACCTGAAAGGAATGTCTACTATGATCTTGTATAAAATATGTGTATCTCAGTTATAATATGAACTGATATAACTGTGGACCCAAGAAGTATCAGAGAGTATTAAAGTACAAGAGTGTTTAGACTATAGGTTCCATATCTGAGAGATGGGTTTCTTTTTCCTTCTCCTTTGTTTCTCTTTTATAGGCAGGTGGATCATAACAACGACGTGATCCCCGGCTAATATCAAGTGCATTTAAGATTGTCTTTATGCTATGGTCTCCATTATGTTTTGGTTTGACTATGTTAGCTTAGCATAAATTATCATTTTAACTTGAGGTGGGCCTTGTAAGTGCAAAGATGACACCACAATTAAGTAATGTAGAAAGTAAACCAGAGACAAAACAATACAAGCAACCACTATGCTTTATTAGAATCTCTTTTTAAACAATCTTTACAAGACTTGCTTAATCAGCCTTACACAGTCTGTTAACACCCTAACAACTGGTATTGAAAGATTTCTAAGCTACCCGCTTGTATCTCTCCTCCGTCACGTACTTCGGCAACTTCTTCAGCACGACCAAGAACACACCAATAGCTTCTCTCTCTATAAAATCAGTCTATGTGTCTCTGTCTAATTATAGACGACCCCATAATTATTTTATAATTATTATCCAAGTTCCCGAAACCCTAGTCTCCAAGGAACCACAATATGGACATCTTCCATATCAATAAGTGCAACTTTCCTTTTCTTGGAATGCACTTATTCCTCTTCCTTTAAGTCATAAACTTGCTCCCCAAGTTTATTCCTCTTGCCTTTTCTCCAAGATACCCACTTGCTCTCCAAGTCTACACGACTCCAGCTCAGCATCTTGACTCCACATGGTCTTCACCACTCAACACGTCGTCTGCGTCAGCATCTACGTTAGCGACTACTTCAGGACAGACATCTTGCATCTTCAATCTCCCCCTTTTAGCTTTGTGTGCCGATCAAGCACAACATTCTTCTGGTTCAACAACCACGTTCCCCACATGGAAACTTCCATGCTAATTATGCTTTTCTCCCCCACGAGATGTGCACCACACCATGCTTTTCTCCCGCATGAGATATACATTCTTCTCTTAACCAGAACATCACCATTCTCCTCCTGCTTGATTGCATACTAAGCTAAAACATATGCTTAGATGTCAAGCCTTACAGACAAACCCGTCTGCTTCTTCATGCGTAATCATGATACAACCTCTGCTCCAGCGGAATATATTACAAGTACTGCATCATGCTCTGACGCACCTGTCAAACTACCTTTCGACCAACTTCTTTTGAGGACTTGGCTTCCTTCATGTGTCGTCTTCTTGACCATGAGCTCTTTCTCATCCACACCGAGTGCATTCTGCACTCGTTGCTACTGTCTTGGAGTGATTTCACTATCACCCTCCTGAAGATCACCTCGCATCACTTCCTAACACACTTTGATCTCCTTCCCCTTTGTGCCATGAACAACTTTTTGTTCTGACTCCAGACTTGATGCTTTCTGATCTTCCTCAAGATCACTCCCAACCGAACTGCATCCTTCTTCTGATGTCTCTTCCTTGATCTCATCAAGTAAGCCACTTTTGGCTAACACCACTTTTTCAACCCACTTGAGTTTAGTGAACGTCTTGTTCACCTTCTTTGCCATGTTTCTGCTCTTCTCACGAGCAAAACACTCCACCTTCTTGTGTCCAACCTTTCCACAAAACCAACAGCACATCCGATGTTGCTTCTTGTTTGGCCTGACACAGTTGCTGATGCACCGATCAACCTCCTTCCTTGTACCAGCTGCACAATCATGCTTCAGAACCTCCTTTCTGACCTTCATGTTGTTGCACTGATGTACAACCTTTGGTTTGCTACTCACAACTTCACGCTGTTGAACTTCTTGTCGTACTCTCTAATGTACGTTTTGACGTACTTCCCGACGAACTTCTTTGGCTCCACTTTTTGATGTGCTTCTCTGCACGAAGTGTGACAGCCCCTTCTGTTGTACTTCCTTAGTACTCTCAGAACCTCGATGTCCCAGTCCCCAGTTCACCTTGGCTGGTTGACCCATTGATAGGATTTGATCCAAGTTCTTGGATCCACTGTTGAGCATCCTGATCTGTTTGTGATTCTCAGCCAACTCACGTTCCAGCATCCTTGCTCTATCTTGTACACCAGTAGCAACTTCCCTCAGCTTGCTAACTTCCTGCTCAAAAAACTTATTCTTCTCTTTTACAGCCGCAAGTTCTTCAACAAGTTCTTCAACCAACTTGCTTTGCTTCTGAGCCACATCCTGCTCACGACTCTGCACCAAATCGTGTTGCAATCTTAGATTCTCATCCTTGAGATTCAACCACTTATCATACATCACATGATACTCCTCAGTGTCTGTACCATTATCTGAATCAGAAGATTCACTAGACCCATCCTTGTAAGCACCAAAAGCAACAAGATTCTTCATCACCTTTCCATCTTCTTCAGATTCTGAATCATCAGATGACTCCAATGAAACTTCTTTTCCCTTCTTTAAGTTCGGACATTCACACCGTGCGTGTCCAACACCTTTACACTCAGGGCACTTGAGTTCCTTTCGTTGTGCAAGAGGACAGTCAGCCTTCACATGACCTACACCTTCACACTCATAGCACTTGAGACCTTCTCTTCTTTTGTGACGCCAACTTCTCTATCGACCATACTGATTCTTCCCACCAGAAGAATTCATCATTTTACCAAGATTTCTAGCCAACATACCCATGGCATCTTCAAGATTCGCAGATTTATCACCATCTTTATCAACTACAAGCGCTATGCTCTTTGAGGTACCACCTGACGTAGAGACCGAGCTACTATCTGTCTCCATCTCTTCTGCCTTCAGCATACCCACAAGCTTGTCAAACTTGAGCTCATCCGTGTTTGTAGTCATATTCAAGACCGCCTTATGAGCTCCAAACTTCCCTGGAAGACAGCGTAGCAACTTCTTTACCAACTTCTTCTCCTTGTACTTCTTTCCAAGTACAAATGCTTCATGCGCCATAACACTAAGTTTGGCACTGAATCTCGCCACATAATCATTATCAGATCACCTGAGATTCTCAAACTACGACCCAAGATGATCCAGACGTATCCTCTTGACACTATCATCTCCTTCAAACGAATTCAGCAGGATCTCCCACGCCTCTTTAGCTGAAGTACTCCCCTGAATCAGCTGGAACTGCTCTGCTTCAACAGCTCCAAAGATCACCGACTACGCCTTTGCATTAAACTTTTATGCATTGCGCTCTGCCTCTGTCCAGTCTTCTTTTGGCTTGGGCTTCTTCCCATCATATGTGACTATGGTAGGCTCCTCCCACCCAGTCTCCACAGCAGTCCACGCATCTTCATTGATTCCTCGAATCAACTGCTTCATGCGAGCCTTCCAATGACCATACTGGTCCGCATTCAACATGATCATCTTCTGCATAGAAACAACCGTGTCCATCTTCACCTTCAGGATTACACCGATAACTTAGGTTTCCCGCTCTGATACCAATTGTAAGTGCAAAGATGACACCAAAATTAAGTAATGCAGAAAGTAAACCAGAGACAAAACAATACAAGCAACCACTATGCTTTATTAGAATCTCCTTTTAAACAATCTTTACAAGACTTGCTTAATCAGTCTTACACAGTCTGTTAACACCGTAACAACTGGTACTGAAAGATTCCTAAGCTACCCGCTTGTATCTCTCCTCTGTCACGTACTTTGGAAACTGCTTCAGCACGACCAAGAACACACCAAAAGCTTCTCTCTCTATAAAATCAGTCTATGTGTCTATGTCTAATTACAGACGACCCCATAACTATTTTATAGTTATTATCCAAGTTCCCGAAACCCTAGTCTCCAAGGAACCACAATATGGACATCTTCCATATCAATAAGTGCAACTTTCCTTTTCTTGGAATGCACTTATTCCTCTTCCTTTAAGTCATAAACTTGCTCCCCAAGTTTATTCCTCTTGCCTTTTCTCCAAGATACCCACTTGCTCTCCAAGTCTACACGACTCCAGCTCAGCATCTTGACTCCACATGGTCTTCACCACTCAACACGTCCTCTGCATCAGCATCTACGTCAGCGACTACTTCAGGGCAGACATCTTGCATCTTCAGGCCTTTGATCTTCATAGACCGATGATCTCCTGCGTGGGATTAAGTTTATCTTCTAGAGAAGACGAGAACGAGAGAGTCATCCTGAGAGACGATAATGCTCTACGCGTGTGATTCGTGGAAGAGGAAGAGGAAGGGACTTTTAAGGATCCGATTGCAGCCACTGTTGCCATTGTTGATCGAGAGGAGGAGCTTCACTTTTTGTTTGTCGCTATTATTGAGTGAGGAGCTTTTTTTTTTTATTTTGGCATATATCTTATTGATGATGAAGTTACTTTTGTACGCCTATGTTTGGCTGATATTTACGAGGAAGGATGACGTGGTATGGTCATATATTCTGAGGGAGAAGTAGGTTTATTCATCTAATAAAGGTGTTCATATATGTTTTGGCGGTGAAAATACCTTAAGAGATATAAAATATTAGGTGGTTGGATGCAAAATGAATGGTCTATTTACGGCTGCTTGCTGCCTTTTGTTTTCTTCTTCATATTTTTTCTTGTGGTGTATAATATTGTTCGAACCGAGTTCTGTAAAGGTTGTTTAGACGGATGAAACTCGTCAATGGGTTCTTTCAAAGACATTTTAGATGGATGGGTCTGCTTTCTTTTGATTTAGAAGTAATAGTTTTCCTTTTTCAATAAGTCAGAAAATGAGTACAAGACAATCTATATTTAGAAATAATGGAAACCCTAATTCTAGCCGCCTGGTGTGTTCTTGATTTGTTCTCCCCTTTTCCCTTTGGTCTCCCTTCCTCATTTATAGGTGCAGAGAGACCGAATGCTCTAGGTCAGTTCGCCCTGGTGGGCTTTCTTGGTCTTGTCGGCTCAAGGGCTGACGAGAATCTTTATTTGGTTAGCTCGTCGCGGCGAGCCGATCGACTTCGGCTTCAGTCAACTAAAGTGGTCATGAGCCGTCTACCGGCTCATCGCAGCTCGCCGAGCTGAGCCACTCGATCGTCAGTGCTGATAGGCCCGCTGGGCCTGTTATGTTTGGGCCTTATGGTGGTGACATATACCAACCCCTACAATAAGCCCCCCCCCCCAAGTTTGGCTGGTGATGGGCGATTACCAGCAAACTGGTAGATTTGGGTTTCGAAATAACTGGCCCGGTGCGACTGCACTATCATTGTGATCACTGAGTCTTCCTACGGTCGGATATCGCTGGCCGGTAGAGAGCGTCAAATCGTTAATTTGGTGGTGACCCGAAATGTATTAGTACCGATCCATCCACAGAGGAGGTGGGTGCTGGTCGCTTCTAACTAGGTCAGGTGACTGAAGAGCCGTGAAGTAAATGCACCCTAGATTCTTGAGCCTACTTGTCGAGGGAGGACGTAATGTTGGTGGGTAAGTGGGCTATTTGGTCGGTTCTAGGCCCATTTAGTTTTTTATAGACCTAATAATGTCGCCTCGAGAAGACACGCTACCCTATCCTTATAAATATCGACTGCCTCTTTTTCCTTCCTCATTCTTCATTGTCCGCCATATACTTGCTCTCTCTTTTCTCCACTTCTCTCTCTACCCTGTTGTTGTGATTTTTAGAATTTTTCATTTCTTTCGACAGGAATTGATGTCGCCACCGGAGAAGTTGTCGCGAAAGGAGAAAGGAAAGGCCGTTGCCGGCATCTCTTCCGGAGGAGATTCCGCGAGCGCCGACGATCTTGATGAGTTTATTCTCGTTCACCGAGATGCGCTGATGGATACAACAAACATGAACTTGTCGCAGAGGCTCTTGGTCGCCGATGCGGCGCGCCTGATTAGAGGAGAAGACGATGGTAACGCCCCTGTCGACGATCCGATCGACAACTCGGTTAACACTGAGGAATCCGTGGATCGGGTGGACTTTTACCCGACAC
>CAJHQP010012256.1:0-12605 GCA_905132765.1 Moricandia arvensis
AGTCTTGGAGGCAGAAACACATGAGTCCTAATCACAAAAACATCGGCAACAAGAGTCACTCAATAAAAATCAATATCACAGATCGTCGACGCGGAATCGTTACAGATGTATTGGAGGCAAAATAATCACGTCGTTCGAGATGGTGAGTCACTCTACCGGAGTTGGACTCACGACTATGACGCATTACTAGAGGACTCACTGTGATATAGTCTATATCGTTGGCAAAGCTCGTAATATGATACGGTTCAACAAGTCTTGAGGATAATATACTCTCTCCACGAGTTGTGTTTCCTGCGAAACCAATCTCAAATATGTATCATACCTTCACCTCTGACTTGTGTTTTGTCGCGTCACTGATATATTTATCACTCAGGACAAGAGGGAGAGAGATTAACATATATTCTTTAGTATCCTCTGATTAATAAAATTTAAAATATTTTTAAAATAAATAGAAATTAGTCTGATCTGAATATTGAAACGATGTAATGATGCTACGTGTAGTTGAGTAGTAGGGGAACAATCGCGATATTTTTAAAGTGAATAAAGTCGGAAGAGAATGATCAGTTATGTAATAGTAGTCTAAACGGTGTATATTTGACCTAAATCTCTCTATTAAAATTTTATATACTCCAAAAAGTATTTACAAATTTTCTAAGCTAATAAATATTAAATTGACTTTAGTACGGACAGACATGAATAGTGATATATGCTTACTATGTTTGATGAGTTTTAGTAGCATAAATCCACTCGATTTGAGTAGAAAACTAGAAAAATGCCATGACAGTGAGATCATTTATAGTATCTAATATGTATAGTTATAGAAAGTTACTATAAAGGTACAAAATATGTATGAAACTTAAGGCATCCCGCATTGGTGGGAGATTAAATGTTTCTTAACAATATTATTGTAAATGGTAAATTTTTTATGTATTTACTTTTTATAAATAGACAATAGAAAGTGGACATGTTTGATATCTTAATCATCTTCCATTTTAGTACTGAGATTTTATAGTGAGTGAAACCTATCTCTTATCTCTTACTGTCTTTTTCCTATTTTCTTGTTTATTATTCATGAAGAACTGATATGAGAGACTCCCACTACGGGTGCCTTAACTCCTCAGGCAAGTGTAGCGTAACGGGTCGGGCATTACCTCACGAGATATCTATGTGTGCCCAGTGCCAGAATTCCTAGTTGAAATTGAGGATCGACTAAATGGAAGACCTAGAGACTTTACCATTGAGATACAGAACCACGCTTTTCTATAATAAAGTATAATACAGTACTATCCTATAGGCTGTAGCATTAAAAGAGCGAGAGTTATCTTTTATGTGTTGCGACAAAGGGGAATGATGTCCGATGGTTACCAGTTGCTAGATGTCACGTATACTAGCTAATATATAGATGATTATAAAGATAAAAATGATGTGTAGACCAAGCCAGACCAGAGGGAGCAGAAAGTGATGGAGAAGAGATTGAAAATTAAACAAAATGTGGATATACGCCTTAAGATCCTGGAGACTGTTACTCTCGAACGATTCCTCTATCAAATTTGCAATGTCTAGAGCACAACAATCACCACCACCCTCTCTAAAGCATCAGTAGTTCTCTCGCTTGCCTGATCTTCGCCACTATTACCGCAATCAAACTGACATTACAAATATTTCAAACTTTTAATCACAAAAGGTAAAAGTTAATGGCTTAGTTTACTGTCCAGAACAATAACTCATATGTTGTTAGCTGATTTTCTGACCATTCACATGGGACAAGAGGAACGTCTTGGAGGCAGAGACACATGAGTCCTAGTTCATCAAAACCATCAGGCAGAAAGGAGACACTCAATAAAATAGATCAACATATCTCGACGAGGAATCCTACAAATGATATCTGGAGGCCAAAACTGATCACGTCGTCGAGATGGTGTAGTCACTCAACCGAGTGGATCATAGACATTGATGCATTACTAGAGTACTCACTGTGATATAGCTATCGCTGGCAGAGCTCGTAATAGATACTTTCAAGGTACTTCGAGGATAACACGAAGAAAAAGACACATAATAGTCGTTTACCGCTTTTGTTGATTATTCTCTCCAGAGTTGTGTTTCCTGCAACACCAATAGATCAAATATGTATCATAACTTCACCTCTGACTTGTAATGTACCGTATCGTCACTGATATATTATCATCATCAGGACAAGAGAAGAGAGGACTAACATATAATTCTTTAGTATATGTGTATTATAAAAATTATAAATTATTTAAATAAAATAAATAAAAAGTTGGTCGGGACATGGAATCGTTGAAAAGTTATAAAATGATGCTACGCGTAGTTAGTAGTAGGGGCGCATCATATTTTTTAAAATGATAAAGTTGGAAAAGAAGATATTAGTATGTAATTATAGTCCAAAGGTGTATATCTGCGACCTAATTCTCTAATTAAAAATATTTAGTACTCCAAAAAATATTTACCAAATTTCTAAGTATAATATTAAATTGACTTTTGTACAGAAAGACATGATAAGTGATATATGCTACTGTTTGATGGTTTCTAGTAGCATAAAAATCCAACCTCATTAATAGTAAAAACTAGATAAATGCATGATAGTGTAACATTTATAGTTTAATATTTCTAGTTATAGAAAAGTAAAAGGAACAAAAGATAAAGAGTAAAAAACAAATAGTATGAACATAGGGCATCCCATTGGTGATGGAGATTAAAAGGTTTCTTACACATATTTCTTAGTACTGTAAATTTTTTATTAAATAGAACCATACGATAGTGACTCATTATGATATGACTGTAATGCTGCTTCATTTTAGCTTGAGGTAGGTTGTAGTGATAGTGAAACTATCATACTGTATCTCTTTACATTCTATTTTGTCTATTTTTCTTCTGTTTATTTATTCTTGCAATTCGGAATATAGGAGTAGACTCGCCCTCGTGTTCTCAACTGTGGGCACTTAGCTCCTACGTTAAGGTTAGCGTATTACATAGAGGAGCGGGTCGTTCGGGCATTCGCTCACACGAGAATATCGTTTTTCTTTTATCCCATCCAGACAGAGGATTATCCTAGCCCCACAGAGAGAGGGCTCCAGACTAGTCCCGCCGAATGCGGCGTCCTGCTGTCGTGTGCGTGGGATGCCAATTTTAACTCTCTCCGTGGCCAGACGCGACGATACGAACTCCTTGGGGACGCGAAGTTCAATTATTCGAGGCCGAAGTCTCCCTCCAAGTAACCGGACTAGGCCGTCTCGCTTGTTAAAACTTTCCAGGCTATCGAATCAAACGACGGAGATATCCTATGGTGCCAGTGCTAGAATCCTAGTTAAATTGGATTGACACTATATGAAGAGCCTAGAGACTAGGAAGGAATTTACACATTGGTAGATCACGAAAATCACGCTTTCTCAGATAGATAAGAGTATAAGTTACAGTGCTAAAGGAAATATCCTAGGCTCTAGTAGCATTAAAAGAGCGAGAGTTTATTTACGCTTGTTAGGAAAAATAGCGAGGACTTTGAGTCCATGGTTAGCAAATTTGCTAGATGTCACGTATACTAGCTATATTATAGATGATCCTATAAGAATAAATGATGTGTAGACCAAGCCATAACCAGAGGAGCAAGAAAGTGATGAGAGAGAGATTAAAAATTAAAACAAATAAGTGGATATACCGCTTAAGAGATCCTGGAGACTATTACTTCTCGACATCCTCTATAATTTGCGAAATGTCTACAAAAGCCACAACAATCACCACCACCTCCTCTGCTAACCTCAGTAGTTCTCTCGCTTCCTGATCCTTCGCCACTAATACGCAACTGACGGTGGGATTTAACCACACGTATTTATTCTCTATTGTTATTCTCAATACATCACAAACATATATGGGGTATAACAATAGATCTTGTTTGTAATTTATTAAATCTCTTTGATAATTTGACTTTACCAAGGTGTAGAAATGATTTTTGTGAAGGTATTTCTAAATTAATTAGTGAGTATGTATTTACATGCTACAAAAGCGATACATAATAGGCCGTATATAACATAAAAGTATCATTAATCAAAACTAAGAGTATATAGTTTATGTTTCACTCAATGTATCTGTGAGCGTAGTATGAGGCAATATTATAAATAGAAACGCATGTAGAGTATTGAATTATCACTTCGAGGTCTGGATATTCATGATACGTTGGAATAACCCATGAGTAGCAGCAGCTGGATATCGTAGAACAAGAAAATAAATAAAACTCAATATCTAAAAATGCTAAATTGTTATGAAGGTGTCAATGAAAGCAGGAGAAGGCGCAATTAAGACTTGAGATGGCTCGAACACCAGCTGAAGAACAACTGATAGGGAGTGCTGAAGGCGACTTGATGCTGCGAAAACGCACCACTTTACCATTTTACAGCGAATTCGTCATCGCTGGAATGGGTTTCTGCACAGATGCTTACGATCTGTTTGTGTGTGTCACTGGGTGACCGGAAGCTTCTGGTGGCACGACTCTATTACTTCATCCATTGGCGCGAGAAGCCTGGCTCACTCCGCCTTCACCGATGGGCGGTGCGGCTGCGGTCAACGCGTGTGGACGTGTCGTATGTGGAACTCGTTGCTGGCCAGCTCCTCTTTGATGGCCTCTGGTGACAAACTTGGTAGAAAAAAGAACGTTCCATATGGTGCGAGACTCACACCTTCGTCATGTAATGATCGTGAATAGCTCTGTGCTGCCGGTCTGTCCTTTGGTAACAAAGCCAAGGGTGTCATGACCGAGCATCTTATATGCGGTTATTTAGTGTAAGCTATATCAGCATATAGTCGGGACAACATGCTTTATAAGATTTGGATCTGAAGTTTCTAATATTTTTCAGAAAGAAATATGAGTTAACATGCAGTACATGACGATATGCGTATAGAGTTTGCCTGATTGGATTGAGAGTGACTTACCCTCTTCCTGCCACCATCATGTCCGCAGTATACGCAAAGCAAGAGACTCAGTTGGGCGCTTTTATCCTCGCGGACATGTGGTTTGCGCATGCAAGGTGTAGAATTGAGAACTGGAACGAGGATCCTGTCGGCACTTTGCAGTATCTTCTATATTCTGACACAGAGAACATTAGCTCAGCTCCCAATATCATGCAGTCGAACAAGGAGCATCTCTCAGACGCCTCACATCAAGCTGATTACATTGGAGCATCATAGTCATTTTGGTGCTATTACCCGGACAGGCACCATTGACTGATATTGGCGTATAGAAATTATGCCAGAACTGCTCGTACACTGCTTGGTTGCCAAAAACATCAAACACAGGCGACCAAGGATATGTGCCAAGGTTTTACGAGAGTGGATAGCTGCTCTGACCGAAATGGAAAGTAGCAGGAAAGAAGCGGAAGATATCGTTCAAGATCCACGACTTACCTAACAATATGGCTGTTCTCCAAGAGTTGCCAACGATCGATGGTCTTCCCCTCTCGATGTACCTCTACTTGGTTCTTGCTTGACAGTATGCCTCTAGTATGCCACCAATACTGTGTTCCAATTAGGAGATATTTTCTCGGACTATCGGGATGGATCCAAATGGCGCGAAATCAACCATGAATGGATCCACGAGGTTTCACATGATCGCCAAGTCGCCGGCACACAACGCCTCATTGCACTGCGTTACCGTCCACTGGTTACTGGTTTACGGTACGCGAACAGTGTTATTGAGTATTGAGTGGGAAGGTGGTTGCAAGTCCATTCAGTGCGAATGATTCTTCATGATGCACCGTATTTATGTTTGCCATTGCCTTGCTTACGACCACTGGGATTAAACCTGCGAAACCAACCGTATCGGCCTATTCGTGTGTTATGTCAGCTCCTCACGTGTTCTTGCTAACTTTGACAAATGCAACACTTTCATCGCTACAGCTGAGAGTCTTCCCCGGCGAAGGCGATAGTCCACATGCCACTGGAATATACAGCGCAACTGTAAAGCAGGAGCTATTGTGGGAGACTTTGGAGTTTTTATATGCAGCTCAAGACCACCAGACAAGACAAGACAGACGTGCAGTGGATACCCACCTGGTATTGGAGTCAGAATGTCGTGATATGCTTCGATGCAGGATTCGTCAAACCAGTCAGCGGAAAATCTAACTTCTACGAAAAGGACTCTGGCTGTATGGGGCGCGCATAGCTCTTACACACCTTCCTCAGTGCCTGAGCCGCGAAGGGAAGTCATCTTGAAGTAGCTCTCTGTGTGAACAGCTGACAAGTTGAGAAATATAATTACGCGCCGGCTTCAGCTCACAATTTACTGGTAAAATAGTCTTAAGCTTGTGTGGATTTGTGATGCTAAGTATTTTGTATGACCCTCCTATTTTGTACAGTGTTCCACTATCAACAGAACTTTCTTAAAATTTAAAACTTGTATATCCGTGTATAAAAGTTCAGTGGAATCTCCATCCCATTTTCGACATTATCATTAAAAGTACGATATTTTCTTTTGAATAGGATTTTTTTTATTCGGGGATATACAGGCGGGCCGATGGCCAACTCTTATCCACGGTGGTGTGTTCACTGGCGCCGTATAGATTATGTTGCTCACCAGAAAGGGAATTAGATATCCATATCGTCTGATTAATAAACGAAACAAATTGAGTTGGTAGGTTTCGAACGCAGCGTGCTTTAGCACTTTCCAGCGTGCCTTACCATTCGACCACGCTTGTGTGGTTAGGATATGTCTTGTAGTGCTAGTGACATGATGCTATGCCGAGATGTCTACGCACTATTTGGTTATGGTTACTATTAACTGAATGTGTTTTTTTACTTACTTTGGGATCTTTAGCATAGTTCGAGGCCAAAGGAAATACATCATCTAGGTTAGGGATTAGTTTGATTTTTATTTTATTTTTTTTAAAAGGATTTAGTTTTAAATTAGAATTCTCAATTACTCTCTAGGGACATTTCACTTTTACCTTCCATTTTTGGATAAAAACCATGTATTCATGTTTACCCTCTCTAATGGATATTACAAAAATACCTATGTACTGAGATTCTATAAAGAGACAAAATAAATTTATGCTCTTGATTTATAAATATATTAATTATTTTAAATAATAAAAAATCATACTATTTTTTAAAGATTAATAAAGCTTTTCAAATTCAAAAATTTGTCATCATTTTGTTTCATTGATTTTTTTTGAATTTTTCATATTTTATTTTTAAATTAAAAAATGCATTATGATTCGTCTTTAAAAAAAATATTCTTTAACTTTTAGTATTTATTTATACTTTTTATTAAATTCAAATCCATACCCTCCTAAAACCCCACGCTTAAATCTAAACACTAGGTCTAGAATAGTTATCATAGGGTTATAGTTATGCTTTTTACTTCTTTAAACTAAAGAGAAATGTGATTAAGATAAAGATGAAAAAGTGTACTAAAAAGTGTTAGTTTTGACAAGTTTTCTTACTTATTTTGGTCTTTTATTTATTTAAGACTTGACTTTAAAATAATAAATGAAGTGTAGAGGTGCCAAGGTGTTTCAGAAGTAAGAGTAAGGATAAATATAATTAAACATCGCAAATTTCGAGAGTGATACCGTGACACATTCATATAAAGTGGATAGCGATTTTCGATTAGGATGAAGAGAAAGCTGGCGGGGCCAATTCGTGACCTCAGTAAGCTAGCAAATCATTCATACGACGAGAAATTAAGTGCGTTTCCAGAATTTATCATATATAAAGTGTTTGTATCAATATACTAGGACTAAAGAGATTCAAGTGGATAACAGAGAGTAAGCATTCACTAGATCAATATGATAGTCATAGTTTGTAAAAGGCAGTGCCCGATAGCAAGTGAATTAGTGAATCATTTTGATGTAGAATAAGAGTAACACATTAACGTAAGGGTGCGAGGGTGTAATTGAAGAAAGCAAGGAAATACTCACGTGCACATCATACCACTAGCGATGATGTGAAGATATGCGTGAAGTAAAATCTAATATATGTCGCGACTATAGATGTTGAAATTTGTGTCATACTAACATAGAGTCCTCTGTCACGCACAAGGACATGTGAAAAACTTGGTTCTCAATTTCCACAAAGAATGAATCATAACCAAAAGATGGAAATAGTAAAGAAGTTACATATTTTCTAATATTTTGCTCAGCTTAAAAGAATATTGACACAGAAAGCGAGGAACAGTATTTTCTATTCTCTTGTCTAATGTTAATAATGTATTTTGATTGTAGAATTGTAGTATAATTTATTATATATCTAGATATTATTTGTGAATAATCGGAATATAGTTGTACTAGTGTAGTTTTTAATTACTCATTAGATATAGTGTAATAAAGATAAAAGAGTTCTCGATATGTTCCAGTATATTACAGTCCTTAAGGCGATAAGCATAAGCACGCACTCTCAATTATTATCATTAACAAAGCCAATCATATTATTAATTATTATCTTAATCGAGTGGAGTTTGGTTAACATCGGACGTTTCTAATTATCTAGCGAGTGTTTTGAGGAGTTTTCACGATGAGCCTAAATTGGTTTGGACGGAAACACCTGTTGACTTTCTGATCCCGATAGCCTAGATTTGAGTTTTATACGGATGCATTAGTATGGGATGGGGCAATTGAATGAATGCAGGGAGGGTCATCGTTCAGTGGGCGGATGCAGTCAATGGTCAAGGGTGGTAGATTATACTCATATCATGATCGCAGCGATTTGTTAAGTTTTCATGTTGTTAGAGTTGAGGACAGGAACATATCACTCCACATACTCACTTTCCAGGAGTATAGGGAATAAGCATTAGCCAAGAAACCAGTTTACGCTAGGATCTCGGGAGTAGCACTCTTTAAAACGGCATTATTGTGCATTAATTTGAGTTAGGAAATGTTCTACGAAAACATTCGAGTAAGATGTGGTAAAATAAAAGATGCAATATATAGGCTAACTAGAGTAACTACTCTCATCTCGTGAGCACTCGTTACATCAGATCACATTCGACGATTTCCTTAGATTAGATGGTACGCATATCCTCAGAGTCTCACAGTGACAGCAGAAGTAGTTTTTGCAGATCATGCGGGTGAGAAAGAAGAGAGTCTAGTAAAGCACTGTATTATTATAACACAGATAATGTTTCCTAATACAAACTTGAAGACAAACCTCCAATGGCAATATGTGATATCGCAGAGATTCAAACTATTAGTACATAAGTGTTGAAGTATTAACAAGGATCATCGTTCCAGAAGATAAGCAGGCGGGATCACTAACCTAATAGCGAGTATATTTGTATGAAGGAGATAGTGGACAATCATTCCAACATTTGTATGGAATGTTTGTAGTACTGCTTAGAGTCCAGAGCCAACACAAAGAAAATCGACATCCTAGAATCATCATAAGCTTCAGCTTCATCTGATTAATAAAATTGTAATATAAATTTGTTATAAACTAAAATGACACCACAATACAGAAAATATATCCAAATTTAGTTCAAATAAGAATACTCATTATATATATCAAGATACATAATTTAAATATAGATTATATTAAAATGCGTAAATTTTGTATGAAAATTACCCTTTCTAACCCAAGATTCATTCACTTCTCTTAACTTTAAAGGATGAGTAAGCATTGACAGAACAAAAATTCATGTGTGAATAGCCGAAAGGAAAGAAACATATAATCTTGAAGCTAGAACAAAATTAGTAAAATTATAAGATAATTCAAATGTGAGTGCAATATTTTTGTCAAGAAATCGACATACTTAGAACTAAGACCTACACCTAAAAATATCATTAAATATTTTTTTCCATCAATATAAACAATTCTATGAAGATTCTTCAAACCAAACTGGTAACTCGCATCTATATGAGATGAAAGACGATTGTTTCATGATATTACGTGCCAAATTTCTGCTCTTCTATTAGCGTTCGGATCTGAATGATCTTTGAATAACTGAAACTATCTTGAAGGATCTTGATGTCTTCCAAATAGTTCGCAAAGCTGGCCATTCTTCTGCGTGTAAAAAACCATCTTCACAATTGATACAATCTTTCGCAAAAGTAACATGGTATAACAGTAAGTCCTCATACTTTTTCATCACCTATATGACGGCTTCCATCTCCGATTGAAATAACGAAAGGACTGCTGCCACTGATCTTGCTCCCATTAGTCTCCCAAAGCCTTGCAGGTACTATACCACCCCATCCAAAATATGTCACGATATTTCTATGCCCATCCGTAAAGCACAAGTGCCCGTGATCCAAGGTAAGCTAACCTCTCCAGTCTCACGCAATTCGGAGTTCCCATGTGTGATTGAGGCATAGCTATGACCAAAGTACATCAGTCTTGCCAACTCAGCGTATCTCTAGGATCCACATCTATGTTAACTCAAGAATTTATTATTACGTCCTTTCCAATTGTACCATAAAATCCATACAAATTGATGAGTCCATATTCAGGGAACCCTCTAATATATATAATCCATATGTGAACAGCACTTGGAAGAAAAATGTTTTGGATTGGATGGGATCTTAGAAAGGGCAAAAACGTGGACCACCGAAGACACTCAAAACATACTTGATTAATTGATTTCTTCATGGCTCCACATCTTCGCACATTGGACATCACCTTGCATACCCTGTTCGCAAATTTTTCTTTACCAATATACAACCTGATATTAATTGCAAGAGAAAATCTTTTATTTTTGGTGGAAAGTGAATCTCCAAGAGTGGACGTAGATAAGTTATGTAATATCTTGAAAATGTTGATCAATACATTATAAATAAAAGTAAATAAGGAATATCTTTCAACAACAAAAATTGTTTTTTATGCGAAAGATGTCAACCTTATCATAGTAACCTTTTACAAAAAGTCAAGTATAGTATTAATAGTATATATTTTGAAAACTTTGTTTAATAATATATGTTGTAGTACGTTCAAGTAAATTCCTTTTTATATAATTGAAAGCAATCTATTCTTTTGACAAGATGCAGTTATGGAAATTAGGTCTGAGACTTATTATCCGAGATCTGATCCGATCTTAATACATTTCATATCCATTCAAAAATAGGATATCTGGAATTCCCGGATCCGAATTCGGATAGTAAAATCTTGGATCCGTCCAAACCGGATCCAGATTCTTAATTTTTAGATTTGATATCCGGATCCCAAATATGTTTTATTTTTAATAATAAATTTATAATTTATTAATAATTATATGTGGTATATTAATATTTATACACAAAATAAATCTTATAATAATATATTTAATTTTAATATATGTCAATGTATATATTTATAAATCTTGTAATAAATATTTAATTGATGTATTATTTAGAATTTATATTTTAAAATATATTTTGATTTTATTTTTAATTATTTTTACGGATTAGGATCTGAATCCGGATATCCGCGTATCACCAATATCACAAGGATATCCGAATCCCGGATATTGGAAGACAAGAATCTAGATCAGATACTAAAATGCGGAGCAGTCGTATCTAGATCCGGATCCGGATACTGTAAATTCCTGATATCCGACCGTCTCACCCCTATGGATAAATGCAAATGAATTCGTGGTTTTAAGTCCTCGTATTAAAATATTTACTCCCATGTTCTTTTTTCTTGAAAAAGAAACTCCCAAGTTCATTAATAAATATCATAAAATAACATTATATGATTAAGAATAAAAATATTGGTTGAGAATGTCAAATGTAAAATATCATGAAATGTATAAGCTTTAGTTGCTTTACTAAAAATAAATTTAAAATTATAAACTATTTATAAAATCTCAAAATAAATCAGTGATATTTTTTGTTCTGACTTTAATATAGAAATATGTTGTATGCTGTCAAAAACAATATATGTTGTACTCTTGCTTCAACCTTTTCATCATTACCCGACATTGACTTTTGTAACAATAAATAAGCTTGAACATTTTTCCCGGATTTGAGTACTCGACCCGAAAATCGACCCAAAAATCTAGGTTCAGATAGGAACCGAACTGATCATTTACCTATTGGATCTTGCTGTGAAAGACATCCGACCCGAATCAGATACCCGATGGAGTACCCAAAATATCCAAAATTTCTAGTATATATTAGGTTATATGTGTATTTCAGTACATTTTTGGTGTTATGTGTATTTTTTAAGTTTTGGATTTGAACTTTTCGGGTAAAATTTTAGCTTTTCAAAAATTAATTCAGATAATATGATAAAAGTTCGTGTATTTTCATGTATTCGATCAGATTTTAGATAAATTTCAGATTTGTTTGGGTATTTAAATATTTCAAGTATTTTTTTTGTGTGTTTTGGTAGTTTTAAGCTGACCAGACATGATCCGAACATAACTGATCCCTAACCGAACCGAACCTGATACATTCTAATTACCCTATGGGTCTAACTATCTATGATCCGAACCAATCCGGATCCGACATACATGAAACCGAACCCACATCGACATATTATAATTACCCTATTGGGTCTAAATATGTAAAACCTAAAGGATCCGGATCTGACAAAACCCTACCGAACCCGGCCTGAGACCAAATGCCCAGGACTATCAATAAAGCTGCATATACAACATCACACGTAAACTAGGATAAATAATAATCTGC
>CAJHQP010012257.1:0-12605 GCA_905132765.1 Moricandia arvensis
TGTGTACGGGTTTTGCAAGTTTTTTCGGATTTGGGTGTTGAGGAGGTTGAGGTTTGATGTTGATACAAGTAGCACTGGAGGAAGCTATATGATGAAGAAGAGGATGTTGTGGCTTTGAGGAGTATAGTATTGGATTACTCTGACGTTTTCGATGCCTTGTGCTGTAACATTAAGGGGCAACTTAATGGTTCCGAGAGGTGTATGGTGGAGGAAGGTGAGAGAGAAGAACAGGATATGGAGAGAAAGATTGGTCCTCGAGAAGAGGATAACAATAATGTGTTTGCTTTGATACAGATAAATGTTCAGTTAGCACAGTTGGATGCTATGAGAAGAAAATTGGATGAAGGAGATGAGCTCGGGGCGGCTGATCGAATACGCTATCTTCACCTTGATTATGGAGTGGAGAAAGAGAAATATCAGTATGTTGTTGATTTATGCACTCCACAAATACATTAGAGTTTACTGTTCTTAGTCTGGCAATTATTCCCTTGGCATTTCTTTTTTTTTTTTTGTAAGAATATAGGCAAATCTGGAGAAAGGGTTGATCACGTTCTCTACCTCTGTTTGCTTATTTACTAATACATTTCTTGTTCCTCATATCCAGTTACTATAACTAATCCGGTGAGCATCTTAAGTAAACTCCGAAAGTTGGACAGAACATTTTTGACAGAAATACTATGTCCCTTCTTTCCTAGGTGGAGGCGGGTTTGGTTGGCATGTTCTATAAAATTAGACAAGATTTAGATTAAGATAGTCTAGAACAGTTTCCTGTATATGGAAATTCGATAGAGCATTTTCTTTTTTTTTTTTTGTTGAATATATATCATGGAGGAGTGTCTTATTATAAGACATCAATAAAAAGTAGTTTGTTGAGTGGATTTAGCCTTCTCTGCTTCAAAAAATAAATTTGAACCTCGACTTAGGCAAGGAGTGGAACTCTAGGCTCAGGATTTTAAAACAAAAAGAGAAGCTTTGTAGTCTTTGTTTGGTTGTTTGTTTGTTTGTTTATTTAGGACAGTTTCATTTCATTTTCGTAGGAAAATCTCAAACTGTACAAAATGTTGATGGGATTTTGATGGATGAAGACATCTATGGCCTTGCATATTCAATTCCGTTCATTGCTTTAACTTTTGACTTCCTGCTCCTGGGCGCTTATTTTTACACATTTAAGAGTATACAACTGAGTATTATTTTGTTTTCTCTTTCTTTTCTGATAGTTCCGTTCTAAAGGCTCTCCTTTCAAGAATTATGAAAAAAAAAAGGATGAATATGGTGACTCCTGGCACATGGTGCGCCAGAACTTGATGTTTATCTATAAGGAAGCTCTCTCTTCTAATTGCGGAGATCTTCTTCAGATGATTCAGGTGGCTATCATTTTCATAAAAGTTGATGTACGGGAGCAGTCTCTTTTAAAACGAGGGTTCACATATAAGAATAATCAAGTTGCTTGGCATATCCTGCTAATGTGTACTATAGCTCATTATTTGTTGTGTTTACGAACTTAGAAGTGTTTTTTTTTCTTGAGTATGTTGGAATTGGAAGCTTGTATATCCAGTTCACATTGTTGTTTATTCAATTGTGAATATTTACCCTAGAGGTAGTTTAGCTAAGTGGTTGGTTTGAGTTAAAGGGTGTGCTTATATGTGCGTTTTGAATATTTATATGCGTGTCTTTGATTTAGTTATCTTGTACTATGATTACGTGATTTATAATGTTTTCCTGTGCAGGGTATTCAAGATGGTTTGCTCGTCCCAGATAACCAGCTACATCTATCTCTCGACAATGACCAAATTCCACCCCCTCTTGAGTGTTTCCGGCGATACCTTGTAGACTAGAAAACCGAGAGAAATATAGAGGACAAAAGTTCCCCGCTGAGCATGGCAGTTAATACTTGCTTCAGAGACATGTATCATTATGCTCGCATTTCTGGATCACATGTGCTTGAGTGTGTGATGTGTGCTGCTTTGTCTTACGTGAAGAAAGAAATGCTTCAGGAGGCTAATGATGTAATGGAATAAACTTACATCTTTTCGTACTCATTATCACACTGCAGTATCGTTGGTTGCCTGTTGCTCCATTTAGATTTCCATTTCTCTGTTGGGATCTGAGACCGTCTTCTTCTCATGTGCTACAGGTTCTTACTTTGTTTCCCAGACTTAGGCCATTAGTAGCTTCAATAGTGACTTTTGTGCCTTGTAGCGGCCACTGCATCCAGCTACACCATCCAGATATGGAGCAGGGGATCGAGTTTCAAAGCCAGCGGCCAAGCAACGCCGCTACGTCGAGCCGCTACGACGCTTCACGCCACCAAGCTTCATCTCGTGCTTCGTCTTTGTGGTTTGATCTGAACCGTGCCTGAAACAACCATCACCGCCGCGAAGCCTCACGCCCTCAAGCTTCATCCGTGGCTTCATGTCTCCATCTCCTCCACGGGATCTCTCGTTCAAGTCTCTCGGCGTGCCAAGCTCCTCCATCGTGTCTGGGTCGAGCTCGTGCTCCTCCGCCGTCTGGAACCGCTGGCTCGAGCTTCGTCGTCACGTCACCGTCGAAGAAGAAAGCTTCGTGGATCTCCCATGGTGGACTTTGCTCATTTTGCATTACAGGTTCTTCCATTTTCGGCTAATTACCATTTGACCCCAAAACTTTCATATAATGCAATTTAACCCTTGATTTTCGCCTTAAACTTCCAATTGTGCAATCTAAACCCTGTCAAATGCAATTATGCATGCAAATGCAATATAAAGACCTAAATGCAACCTAAAATGATAATAATGAACTAAAATATGAATCTAAAACTTAACAAAATCAAGAGATATCAACTCCCCCAAATTTGCTCTTTACTTGTCCACAAGTAAACATTCAAGAACAAGATGAGGAAATGCTTTAAAATGAAAACTTAAACCTTAGAGTACCAACAAAAGCATTCGACTCAATATCCATCAAAGTAGTTTTAAAGTGCACCAATGATCTCTACTTTAAAAGAGTTAGCCATACTCATTACTCATGCAATGCCTTAGAGCTAAACTTTCAATGTAATAGCAAGAAACCAATGTAACTTAACTCTTTAACATTCATTAAGTGTTTAGTGAACTCTCTCAATCAACTTAAATCACAAACTAAAGGGCCAGGTGCTAAAGAGGCTAAGATGACATATAAAGTGGAGTTTGCTCAATTTCCTTAGGGTTTTTCACTCATGAAAAAGGGATGCATAAGCTATTGCAAAAGTAAGAAGAAGAAGAACAATTCATGCATACAAGTATTCACTTCCATGTTCTACCCTTCCCTAGTTATGTATCTACAATCCCAAACCAAAAATATCAAACCCAAAACACTTCTCTCACCCCCAAATTCACTCTTTTTCACCATTTTACTACTTAGGAAGCTCTCTTTTCTTTTCATCCTCTCAATTCTTTTATTTTCTTTTCTAGAGGATGTCATTTTTTATCTCATGCTTCCTAAGTTTCTCTTTTATTTACCCCTTTTTTTTTTTGGTTTTCTTTTCACTCTTTCATTGCTTTCACTCTCTTCTTTTCTTTCCTCTCATCACATAATCTCACTCCAAAACAATCCCATTAAACCCCCCCATCCTAACCAATAAAGGTAATTGGCATACGGAGGCTACTACTTGTCGTTCCTCTGTCATTCAAAATTTTGCACTAGAATACATCATCAACAAGAGGCCTCACTCATCAAACAATCAAGGGGCAAAGAAAAAGGGTTAGGGTTCAAGGTGAGGTACCATTTAGTGATGCAAATGGCCATTCAAGCTTGTAAGAAGGTCTAAAAGTGGATAAGCAAACTTGAATGTTCTATTGTTACCAAGAGTGAGCAATTCAAGCTTCAAGAGAGAGTAATTAGATGTTCATTTAAGTTCAAGTTCATAGAGTTGAGCTACAAGGAAGACATGCATCTACAAATGAGTTCAACTTTCAAGCGATGAGATCCAAGCATGGTTCTTCCTTAACTTCATGTCCATATAAATGCAATAAACAACTCCAAAGATGGACATTCAATCAAACTCTTAAGTTGTTACTTACCAATAAAAGTTCATTAAGACTCTCAATGCATATGCAATGCAACCTAAATGCTTCTAGACTCAATCCTAAAGGTGATGCAACTAGATGCTTGTTTTTGTTGTTTTCGAAAATTTTCAAATTTTTAGGTTTTTTCTATGCAAATAAGTATGTACAATGCAATGCATGAGATGGATGACAAGTAAACAAAACAGAAAACAAGGTGAGATAGTAGACTCTCCCCCAAACTTAATTCACACAGTCTCTTGTGTGAAAATAAATTTGAAAGAGAGGTGAAAGGGAAAATAAAATATGATGAACTAAGTATTGACAAGGGTAGAATGCACTTACTTGGAGTTGTCCTTGATGAAAGAAGGGGGATGAGGAGGGAGAGAGCTTGCTGTGACCTTGGCCATTTTGTCTTCACCTCTTGGAAAGATTTAGAACTCCCCCAAACTTGTCCCTAAACTTATTCAAACACATTAAAACAAAATAAAATAGAAATAGAAATATATACAAAGGATAGACATGGGATTGCCTCCCAAGCGCGCTTGTTTTAAGTCTCTAGCTTGACTTTATGCGCTTGCTAGTCATAGGAATCAAAAGGTTGAGCCAATGCACCTTTGGTCCTTCTCCTGCAAACACAAGAATCAAAGTGTGCAAAGGAGCACACTACTGTCCATAGGAAATAGACAGATTTATCGTCAAGGAGCTTTACTAAAGATATAGCATGGATTAACACATGCTCCTTGAGGTTCAGATGATCATGAGAATCAAATGCATTTGATGGAAACACAAAGTCGACTACAGGTTCAAACGAGGTTCTCACAAAGTAATCTACTTCATCACCATCAATCAAATAATACACAATATTCAAATTCTCATGATCGATGTCGATCTCAGGGTTTTCTATTATTTTATCTATATCAGTTTCACACCCTAGATCAACTAATTCAAGAAGAGGTCTAGATTCATCAAGCATCAAAAAGTCGGTTTCGAGATCAATTGAAGAACAAAGATAGTTCTTGTCAAAACAAACTTCAAGATGATCTCTAACAATCTTTTCTACTCTCAAGTCATCTAGTTTTCTAGTTTCACATATCAGATCAAGACATTCATTGATGAGCACACGAGAATTCAGATCAGAGGCAATATCTTCAACACAAGGCAAGCAATTATCCTCAAAATAATGAAGTTCAGAAGTAGAATCGCATATACCTTCTAGTTGGGTTGGTGGAACCCAATAAATTACCTCTTTGAGCTGATGGGCAGTCCTTACCTCAAAACCTGTGAGCTCTCTTCCTTCTAGCATTGCCCGATGTTGCATAAGGTTTAGCCTAAGCAACACAGCCATGTCACTCCTTGTCGACGTTGGGCTCTCTTCACAAAGCTCATCTACCTTCACACTTTGTTCTGGTGTGAGTACACTTTCATCAAAGGGTGGCTCCACATATGGCTCATCATCTTCAATGTCATCCTCAAATGTGCCTTCCTCTTCTTGTGGCTTCTCAAAGTAGCCTGAAGCCATTACTACAAAGAACAAAAATTAGAATAAAAAGTTAGTAACTATACAAAACAAAACGAAACATAAGAAAATAAAGCTTAGTCTCAGAAAATCTGAAATCCTAATGATAAATCTACTTAGTTCCCCGGCAACGGCGCCAAATTTGATAAGGGTTTTTAGTCCTCAGAGCAAATCAATGTAGTATTTAAGATTGTCGAACCACAGAGAACTAATGATCTATAACACTAAGAATACACAAACTTTCCTAATCTAAGCAAATAGAAGAAGATGGGTGATTTGTACCAAACTAATCTCCTAGAATTATAAACAAAGTGATCTCAAATCCTAACAAGAAACAAGCGCAAGAATCAAACTTTCAATCAATAACTAAGGATAAATCCATGGGTAAGATCATCGATATCGGGTGATCAAGATTCAATCTAGGATGCTCAAACAAAACAATCAACAAGTCTATAGGTCTAAATCTCGTTCATATAGACTAATCCACTCCCGTGACAATAGTCCCTATGCTAATCATGAATTAGACATCAACTCCCGTTGGCCTTACCCAATCAAGCATGCATAAAACACAAGTCTACTAACCACTAAACATCTTGACAACAACTCCCGTTGGCCAAGCATGTATAGGACAATACTAGGTTGTTCAAGCATTTCATCGAACACCTTCCGGGCGTGAAACTACTTATGATCTAGATTAGGTTTCCCAACCTTAACCTAGCATTAAAATCACCTAATAAGCCATAGAACAAAGTTAACCAAGCAAGAATCATCCTAAACATTCACCTAATCACCCTAATCTACTTAACCCATGAATCTAAGAATGTTTACTCAATAAACTCCATGATAAACCTTAAATCTATGTGAGATTCAAGGTTAATCATGTAAGAGAAACAAGATAAGATGAAGTACTTCCTTAGAAATCAACAAAGATTCAAGCTTTTACAATCCAAAATAAGTTCTTTTTAGAGAAAATGAGATATCTTAGGGTTTTGGGGGTCTAAAACTATATGTAAGAAGGCAAAACTCGAGCTGGTTCGATCCCATAAACCAAAGTTTAACCGGAATAAACCGGTAAATAGTGACTTTTGTGCCTTGTAGCGGCCACTGCATCCAGCTACACCATCCAGATATGGAGCAGGGGATCGAGTTTCAAAGCCAGCGGCCAAGCAACGCCGCTACGTCGAGCCGCTACGACGCTCGTCTTTGTGGTTGATCTGAACCGTGCCTGAAACAACCATCACCGCCGCGAAGCCTCACGCCCTCAAGCTTCATCCGTGGCTTCATGTCTCCATCTCCTCCACGGGATCTCTCGTTCAAGTCTCTCGGCGTGCCAAGCTCCTCCATCGTGTCTGGGTCGAGCCCGTGCTCCTCCGCCGTCTGGAACCGCTGGCTCGAGCTTCGTCGTCACGTCACCGTCGAAGAAGAAAGCTTCGTGGATCTCCCATGGTGGAATTTGCTCATTTTGCATTACAGGTCCTTCCATTTTCGGCTAATTACCATTTGACCCCAAAACTTTCATATAATGCAATTTAACCCTTGATTTTCGCCTTAAACTTCCAATTGTGCAATCTAAACCCTGTCAAATGCAATTATGCATGCAAATGCAATATAAAGACCTAAATGCAACCTAAAATGATAATAATGAACTAAAATATGAATCTAAAACTTAACAAAATCAAGAGATATCATTTGCTCGTCCCAGATAACCAGCTACATCTATCTCTCGACAATGACCAAATTCCACCCCCTCTTGAGTGTTTCCGGCGATACCTTGTAGACTTGAAAACCGAGAGAAATATAGAGGACAAAAGTTCCCCGCTGAGCATGGCTGTAACATCCCACTCACTCCCACCACCTACCTTCACCCACTCCACTTATTTCCACCTCTCATTTTCTTCCCACCACACCAATAATTATAGAAAAGAAAAAGGGAGAAGAAAGAAACGGGAGAAGAGAGGAAGAAGAGAAGAAGAAGAGAAGAGAGAGAAAGTCGCCGGCAGAGCACGCCACCGGAGCCACTGCACCCTCAGACCGTGTACAGCTCGTCGTTGCCTTTCTCCGGAGTTGGTAAGCACCGGAAACCACCACCCATAGAGTTTTATTTTCGTTCGTTTAGTAAAATGCCCATAACTTTCAAACCGTGACGAATCTGGTAAATCTGAGACCACCATCGCGTTCCTCTCGTCGAGACGAGTCCGTAGACACCAGAATCGCCCCGATCGGACACCGGACGAAGCCGCACGCGCCTCCGAACGTTTCGTCAACCGCGCGCGTGCATCCACGCGCCGCCGTCGGACCGCCGCCGGACCGCCGCCGGACCACCGCCGGACCACCGCCGGACCACCGTCGGACCACCGCCGGACCACCGCCGGACCGCCACCGGACCACCGCCGCGCCGCCGCCGGAACACCGCCGGACCACCACCGGACCACCGCCGGACCACCGTCGGACCACCGCCGGACCACCGCCGGACCGCCGCCAGACCGCCGTTGACCGGCGAGTTAAAGGGTGGAGACCCGGGTTCGAGTCTCCCCAACAACCTACTGAAGAACCGAGCTACGGTGACAGTGATGGGTTGGGTCGGGTGGGCTGCAGCCCTGGTGGAGCAGTGTACCCGAGCCGGGAGGCCGGTCGGGGATGGCTCGCTACACACTTATTGCATAATGCTATGTTATCTGTTCATCAAAATTCAGGTTGCTAGAAATAACATGAATGGGCAACTTGTCTCTAACCAACGAAAGTATATGTTAAGGCATGTTGTGAACTGATTTAATTTGTGCATCAAATTTTGTCGTCATTCTCTAATACAAATAAAAGTTTAGGTATTAGGACTTTTTGCTCAAACAGGAGATGCCATGAAAGTGAATCGATCTTATTATGAGTTTCGAGTTCTAAACTTGCTTTGAATCGCGCTTTGAATATATGTTTGGCTTTTGATCGCGTCACACCTGATCTATCGCCCTAGGTATTTATAGTAGAGTTCATGCCTCTCTCTTAAAATTAGGAAATATTCACTATATTGTCAGATAATAAAATATTTCCAATTTTCTTGGAGATATCCATAGATATTAGAATACTTCTAATTTGCCTTTGATTTAGAGAGATTCGACCATATCCTGAAATATGTAAATGTTCACATTTATTTGGAAGTTTTCCTCTCTACTTAGAGGATGGAGGAATCATCTGACCCATAACCCGAAAGCTGGAGGCTGGAAGCCGAAACCTAGAACCAAGAGACCGTCGTTTTGTCTAACCCGGAGGTTCTTGCTCTTGAATTAATTTTCCCCAACAAAAACATAGAAAACCTCATTTCCAAGATCAAATACCTTCATGGGAAAAGATACCCCTTGCTATCACTGAGGTTAAATCATGGTGGAGAATAGATGAAGAAGCACACTGGTATGGAGAAGACTCAATCTAACTAGGGAGGAGCTTAAACAAATCATGAGACAAATTACATACACAATTTTGGCCTACGAGGGTCTAAACTGCCATACCCACCACATAAGGTTTCCTTGTCCACGGTTTCAGATGAACTTGAAGGAGGAACACAAGTTTTGTGTGTGCATATACCTGAGCAGACATAGAAAGGAGAGGGAATAGTTGATCAGTCATCTACATCTTATGAAGTGGTGTATGCTTTGGTTGATCAAGGTGAAAGTGTTAAAAAATTAACTTGTGAATCTTTGATCAGACCTTTTCTATACTTTCAGTTCAACCTTGTAGAGTACTTGTGGACTGTTAGAGGATTCCAGAAGGTTGTTATGAACCAGGAGGAATTTCGTGTGTGTTTGAAGAAATAACAATATTTTGGGTCTGAAAACTGCTTCATTCAAGCTTAACTTGGGAGTTAATGTTCATGTCCAAAAATACTCAGCCAATCAGAAGCATCACAAAGAGAAACCACATACTGTAAGTTTTCTTATACCTATCTAAAACGTGGCTGAAGAAGAAGTTATAGGGCAAAGGCAGTTCATGAGAAGAACCACACTATGGTTTGCAGTTCAGGTGCATTTAATGAACCATTATCTTATGATCTACTGACCAAACTGACTTTATGGATCAACTACAATCTCTTGGATCATTTGAGGCTTTCCAAAGGTCTGCAACACTTTGTTTTAAGCCATGAGAGAGTTCATATGTGCACAACAACAATCTCATATGTGCCAAAAGATCGACACACTTGGAGCAGGATGTGGCATGTTTTATCATCATCCTACATATATTTGATTTGAGGACAAATTCTTTTAAAGGAGGAGGATATGATGTAACACTATCCAGCAACTATTACAAGGAAAGGAGAGCAAGTTACAAACCAACTAGGCAACTGACCATAGTTTGGCTTCATTGGTTATTTATGAGCATTATCGGTATGATCCATGAAGTTTTGGATTGTGACAGACTTGATCTTACAAGCTGGACATATTGGAATTTTCTATGAGCATTGTTGGGCTTATGTTTAGGTCAAGACAATAGGTTAAGAAGAATAAAGAAAAAACTGGGCCCAAATGGAGTAGAAACTGTCTCAGCCCATCATCCAACCATCAAGTTTGACCAAGTTCCTATTGTCCCATTTTCACCAAGAATTATCAACAAAAGAAGTCAAGGTTCTGAATGGTAAAGAGGAATAGTCCACATGTCGATTTTTTACAAAAAGTCAAGTGTTTCTTCTGTTTTCTAAGTATTTTTTAATGTTTTCATTTTCGATTTTTACACTTTGCAATCCTGGTTTTCTAGCGCATTATCTGAATGGAAATAAATTCTTCTAGAAGTTGTTGCATTGGCGCTTCCGGTTTATGCAATGAGTTGTTTTAAGCTTCCAAAACAACGATTTCGAATATGGCAAGAGCTACAGTAGAGTTTTGGTGTAATTCAGTTGAACACAAAAGGAAGATACACTGGTTGAAGTGGGAGAAGTTATGCATCCAAAAGAGCTTGGAGGTTTGGTTATTAAAGACTTACAGAGTTTTAATCAAGACTTATTAGCCAAATCAGTCTAGAAAATATACAAATCCAGATTCTTTGATTTCAAGACTTTTCAAAACATACCTATTGAAGATAATTAACTTTTGGAAGCTGAATCGGGAGGTAGACCGTCTTATGGATGGAGAAGCCTACTATTTGGGAAAGAGTTATTGAAATCGGGTTTGAGAAAGGAAGTTGGTAATGGCAAAATTCTAGGGTGTGGGTAGATCATTGGTGTGATTTTGGAGGTAAATGGAACTCATGGATGAAAAATCCAATCATAAACTTGGATCTGATGGTTAGTGACCTTATAGACCATGAGAGTGGTGAATGGAAAAGAGAAATGATGGAAGATAATTTCTTTCCTAAACCATTATTAAGCTGAAAACAATGGTTTCAGTGATTATTGGTGCTGCATTCACACTAAAAGTGGAGATTACTCACTAACATCCAAAACTGGTTAGCATGTCAAACCAATTTGAAATAAGTTCTCCTTGAGGCAAACATGCAACCATCCCTAAATTGTTTGAAAGAAACTTTTTGAAAAGTTCTCACGCCAACAACGAATCTATATTTTATGTGGACGACACTCTCAGATGTGATTCAAGTTGCTATTAACCTCTCTAGGAGAGGCATGAAAATTGACATAATCCGCCAGCACTGTGGAATAGAAATAGAAACTCTGAACCATGTTCTTTTTACTTGTGTTGTGGCTATACTAGTTTGGGCAATATCGAATTCTCCATCACCTCAGAGTGGCTTCCATCGTGACTCTATTTTTTTCAACATGAACTACTTGCTAAAATGAGTAAGAACATAAAGGTTCCAGTGAAAGTGAGAAGATGTTACTGATATACCTTGTTATTTACAAGTTTAAGACTACCATTTAGATCCTATTTGGGGTCTGCTATGTATGTCTAAACTGCGTTTTAGAGTCTTTTCAGGTCAAAGTAAGTTTTGAAGCATTATGGAGAGTAATAGAGCTTGGTAAAGCATATCCAATTGTTGTTCAGTCAGAGTCGAAGTCAAGCCTGACCATCGATCGACGGTGCACACTTGCTGTCGATCGATGGTCTATTCGCAGAGCAGTTGACGACTTCAAGCCCAAGTCAATATAATTTACAAGAATGCCCCTGACGAATTTTGACTTAGTTTTTACCAAGTTTATAAGGTCTTGCCATTGTTGAGGCAAAGAGGAGACCACAAACACAACCAACAACCACCACCATAATATTTTTTAGAGTTTTTAGTAGTTTTGGGGAAAAAGATCTGACTCCTTCAGAGATTTGTATTGGAACCCCATTATCTATTTTATGCATTCTATTATTCAGTTTATTATGCCTTTAATGATTATGTCTGAGTAATTCTCTTATTAGATTTAGGGTTCATTATGGTATTGTTAAATTAGTCCAAAATAGGATTGTTAGGATGAAAATATATCCACTTTTAGAATTGTGTTTAATGCTTGTGTCATAGAGTAGCTAATTGGAACCCTGAACCTAGGACAAAGACAACTACGAGAGTAGGTTATTTGCATGAATAAATTCCACAGAGTTAGGTTGTTAGATACATGTGAGAGCTGGTGTAATTAACCTAGCGGACGCACTTCCTATCTGATAACCGTCGATCTACACTAGGCATTCGCCGTTGATCGACGGTCGACTCCTTTGTCTGCATGTGAGAGTTGGAACAAGAGGGAGACAGATTTTGATTAAGGTCCTTGCATATTCCATAATCCTTGCATCTTATTTATTTTAATTCACTTACCAGAAAATCCTAGATCTATATTTCCTTATTTGAATCAGTTTAACTATTTAGGAAATTTTCTTTTTGGAATAAAACCACACTACAAAACCCCATATCTATAGTTTACCCAACTTAACCTTTAGGACCTAAAAGTCTATTGTGTGCCTTCGCTCTCTGTGGATTCGATCCCTAAGTAATGCAATTTGACCTCTCTTGGCAAGAGTAGTTTATATGGTTAATTTGATAGATTGCCTTCTAAATTTGTACCTTAACCCGCACGCTGTCAAATTTGGCGTCGTTGCTGGGAAGGCAATGGGGAAAAAGGGGGGGAAGGGGTGGGATCGCCATTAGATTTA
>CAJHQP010012258.1:0-12602 GCA_905132765.1 Moricandia arvensis
CTCTTCTTTTATTAATGTCTTCATGTCAATATATTGAGCTAGGGAGCATGTTGCTTGAGTAGGATGGACAACTGCTTGAGAGTTGAAATAAACCCTTGTGTTGGTCCAATTAGAAGTAGGTTTTCTGAGCCTAGTACTCCTCCTTAGTACTGGTGGTGTTACTTCTTCTGGAACAGCTTCTGCATCATCTGAGGACTGACCCTCATTTACCACTAATTCCTCTTGATCTTGTTGCTCAGCTTGGCCATGAATTCTTGCTGAGTTTTCTGGTTGTGTTGGCTCAGCAGTATTGTCCCCCACATGGTCAAGGTGAGGAACCACCTGAACCTCAACTTCATCATTGCTGGAACCAGTTTCAGTCTCCACCATTTTATCAGCTTCTGGTGTAGACCCTTTTGGTTCAGGTTCCATTATTGCTTCAGGCATACTGACCCCAAGGCTTTCCATCACTCTCCTAAGATTGCTTGCTCTATCAGAAGCTGATTGAGATAGGTTCTCTAGATCCTCCCAACTCTTATCATTGTAGTATCCTCTTGATTCTACAAACTTCACATCTCTAGACACCATGACTCTCCTAGTCTCTGGTTCATAGCATTTGTAACCCTTCTGGTTTGGGGAGTATCCAATGAACATTGCCCTTGTACTCTTTGCTTCTAATTTGTTCCTTTGTTCACCTGGTATTAATACAAAACAAAGACACCCAAACACACGCATATGGTCAATAGATGGTCTGGTTTTGTTGAGTACCTCAAATGGTGAGTGATCTTGGAGAACTCTGGTGGGAATTCGATTGATCAAATAACATGCTGTCAAGACTGCATCTCCCCAAAACCTTTTAGGCACGCTTGAGTGATGAAGAACAAGTATGAAGGTGATGCGGATGAGACTTGATGAGGAAGAACGAGAGACTAATGGAAGAGTGAGAGTGATTCGTGAGAGAGAGTATGAGAGATTGAGAGACTAATGAGAGAAAGAGATTGAGAGACTAAGTAACCAGAGACTTGAGAGAATAGAGAGTAAATGAGACTAAGAGAGTATGAAGGAGAGAACTTCTCTACTTAATCATTAACCATCGACATACAAGTGTTTAAATAGACAAGAGAGCTAGTCTAGGGTTTACAAAATATCAGAGTAAGCATGTGGAGTCAAGGGAAGGTTTTGAAACGAATGGACCAGAGGCTTCACATGCTTGGAGACAGCCTGGCCGGTCAAGAGAGAACTTTGCTGAGAATCGCCTAGCAAGGTTAATGTATCTGTCCAGTGAACTGTCCAGGTTCATAGTCCAAGCTCCCCTTCCTTTCCAGCCTGTAAAGGCATCAACCTTATCCACAAACGGTCACAGCAAGGAGCATCTCGCAGATTCTCTTCCAAGATGCCATTCTGATCCCATCTTCTTCCATAAAGCATCCGAGACTCCTTCCTTCACCATTGAAGCTTCTCTGTGACTTGGGATGCAAGGTAAGTCCTAGGGTTGTACGGATTTAGGGTTTGGTCCGTACAACTTGACCTGGTTTTTGCACAAACCTAAAATGTCTTCAAATGGTCGAATATTAAGTTTCCCGGGTCGGCCCGTCCGTACAGGCCGTACAGTCCGTACGGCCGTACAGTACGGACGACCCGAACTTTGCACATCGACCCATTTGATCCCAAACTTCTCCCAAGCCTTCTTCCTTCATAGTAAACCTCTCCTGAACCTTGTTCTAGCTCTGCATAAGCTTCTGGACCCTCCTTAGACCTTGATCAGTCTCTAAGTGGGTTTTGCCCAAGCTTTGCACATTAACCTTTAGTGAGATGGTTTATCACTTCAGGTTAACACTCCCCCTCAAGCTTGACTCTATAGATCCTGAGTCAAGCTTGGAACCCTGAAGTCCCTCCTCGTTAAAACCTTACCAAAGAAAACCCTCCTTAGGGATAAAACCTTGGCAAGGAAAGAGTAAGTTCTTTCAAGGCCTAGGGATTGGCCATTGAGCCTTTGTGCCTTAGAACCAGTGTGGTTGGACACAAAGGACTTTGGATCGTGGCCTAAACTCGTGCAGCCAACAACACAAGGCTTGCACACTCATAGAACTCGGCTTGACCTCTTCATAGACCCGGTTTGGGTCTCCCCCTCTCAACTGACTTCAAGGCCACCTTAGAGAAGCAAGGAAACGACCATGATCATCTTCTGTGAGGCTCAAGCACTGGTAATGGTACCTGATACATTATCCCAAAGGTGCATCAGTACTTATCAAGATTAGACAAGGCTCAAAGTTTAAACAAAACCAGAGATTCTAGCAACTTAGACAATCTTCTAAATGAAGCAAGATATCAATGATGGTTTCAACTAAGGCTCAAGAACTAGAACTTATTCCATTTAACAATCAGAACCAATCTATTCAAGCATTTTAAGAACCATAGAAATGATGAATGACTTGTAATAGACTGAGTTCAAGTTACTTCCCTTTTTGTTTGGATGAGGAGTGACTGCTTTGTCACTTGAATCCCTCACACTTGGCCGGTTGCAACCTCTTCATGGCAACACCAACTTGATGAGAGGTGTGTGGAGCTTTCAGCTTCAGTTTTCAATCACCTCACCACAGAGGTCGCATTGAACTGAGCTTTCATAGACACACAACCAAGGCTGCTCTGAACAGCCTCTTTGCATAGGCACGCCACTGCCTAGACCCGGTTTGGTGATCCTTTGTTGAAGTCCTTGCACGGCTTGATACTGGACCATGGATCATGTACATTTAGACTCCCCCTCAAGCTTAACTCCGAGACTAAGGGAGGAGCTAAGCTTGTGAGATTAGTGTATACAGTTCCATGGTCTTAAGGAACCATCAGTCTTTCCAAGACTTGATGTCCTAACCCTTGTGAGTTTTGGCTCTCTTCCTTATACCAGGAATAGATGGTGTTTGAATCACCTTAAGAGCCCTCACAAGGTAGTCTCTCATTGTATGATCACCCACTCTACACTTCTTGTAGATTTTGGGACTGACACGTCCATGTGGTATCATACAATGGCATCATCCTCTCATTGCATAATCAATCACACTACACTTCCTGTAGCTTGTGGACTGACTCGTCCAGTGATGATATGCAATGGCATAAGACCATTTTCTTGTCACCTTGGTTTGGTTTGTCACTGTATCCTAAGTACCTGACATCACCACAACTCAATGCAAGGATTAGATCATACCATTGGGACCAAACCAAGATCACACATCCGGTTTGATCACCAATGCCTCAACAAGCTATGATCTTGAAACAAGCTAATCACAAGAACAAGATCAAGCACAAATCAATCTCTAAAGAGCAATGTATGCTTTCAACAATACACTGACACTTTAGGCTTTTAATTTCATGCAGCAAAAGATGCAACAACTTAAGCAATACTATATGAATGCAATAGGTTCAATCCGAGAGCTATAAGAGACTATGCACACCAGTTCCAATCAAAACCAATGATGCACGCAACCTAGACAGCTTCTAAATGATGCAAGCAAACACTGATGGATTAAACAAAGGCATTAGAACCAGTATGCAACCGGATTGAACTTAGACAAAATGAAATATGCTTATGCAAAACAGATTATCAAAACCATGAACCAAGAGCTTAGACAACTTCTAAATGCTTCAAGACAACCATGATGGATAAGCTATGACAAAAGCGACCAGGAACATACTACAATGCAGTAAACAAGCAAGGAGATCCTGGGACACAAACACCACTCAATGCACAACTAAACAACGACACAAGCTCTTATTAAGGGTTTAGGAGGTTTGCTTACAACCCAAGGAATCTGAGCTGATTCCTTGAACCTCCATGGACATGGCTCATCTGAACTTGGCAGGTTTGAGATGTGGGTTAAGCACCCAACACCTCTCCTTGGTGTGTCCATCCCTCTTGCAATGCTCGCACTTGAGACCCCTTCTGTCCTCCCTCTTGTAGGCCGCCTTGTGGGACTGAGGAACTGCTTCAGCTTGTGATGCAAGGAGAGGACTCTCCTTTGCTTCAAACAACCCGTGTGAACCTTCCTCCTTTTGGACTTGGGAACACACCTCTTCAAGCGTGGGAAGCTTCTCAGACCTTAGGATATGTTTGATAAGGTCATTGAAGGTAGGACTGAGGGTCAAGAGCAGACCAAACACCTTGTCTTGCTCCCTTCTTTCATTCAACACTTCTGGGTCAAGAGATTGAGGTCTCAGCATCTCAAGTTCAGACCAAAGGGCTCTGAACTTTCCTAGATGAACCGTGAACTCCTCATTCTCTTGGGAGAGGTTGTTGATAGCTCTCTTGATTTCAAAGACTCGGCTGAGGTTAGAGATGTTACCATAGATCTTGTTTAAGGTTTCCCAAAGCTCTTTAGCACTCTCACAGTATGAGTAGGCTTCAAGGATAGATCTTTCTAGAGAGCTTTGGAGAAAGGTCAAGACTGTGTAGTCATCTTGTTGCCACTTCTCTTCCGAGACAATAGGAGAACCAGTATCACCACTGGATGAACTCTCTTGAGAGGCGACAGCTTTGGAGGAGTTTGGAGCACCTGAGATGCAATGGCTCCATAACCCCTTTCCACCAAGGGCTGTCTTCACCAGGCGTGACCAGAGAAGGTAGTTGGGACCTTTGAGGATGACTGGAATGACAATGGCTCTGGAAGACTCCATCTTGAGGTCGGATATGAGCTAGACTGTCTTCTTTGTCTTCAAAGGTGTGGACTTTAGATCCGGATGGACTGGATCTGAAAGGAGTGATCTTTAGAGCTTGTGACTGATGCGAAAGCTTCACCAGGAGACTGAGCAACCAGGCTCTGATACCATGAAAGTTTTCAGAGAGCAAGTGCTTGAGTGATGAAGAACAAGTATGAAGGTGATGCGGATGAGACTTGATGAGGAAGAACGAGAGACTAATGGAAGAGTGAGAGTGATTCGTGAGAGAGAGTATGAGAGATTGAGAGACTAATGAGAGAAAGAGATTGAGAGACTAAGTAACCAGAGACTTGAGAGAATAGAGAGTAAATGAGACTAAGAGAGTATGAAGGAGAGAACTTCTCTACTTAATCATTAACCATCGACATACAAGTGTTTAAATAGACAAGAGAGCTAGTCTAGGGTTTACAAAATATCAGAGTAAGCATGTGGAGTCAAGGGAAGGTTTTGAAACGAATGGACCAGAGGCTTCACATGCTTGGAGACAGCCTGGCCGGTCAAGAGAGAACTTGGCTGAGAATCACCTAGCAAGGTTAATGTATCTGTCCAGTGAACTGTCCAGGTTCATAGTCCAAGCTCCCCTTCCTTTCCAGCCTGTAAAGGCATCAACCTTATCCACAAACGGTCACAGCAAGGAGCATCTCGCAGATTCTCTTCCAAGATGCCATTCTGATCCCATCTTCTTCCATAAAGCATCCGAGACTCCTTCCTTCACCATTGAAGCTTCTCTGTGACTTGGGATGCAAGGTAAGTCCTAGGGTTGTACGGATTTAGGGTTTGGTCCGTACAACTTGACCCGGTTTTTGCACAAACCTAAAATGTCTTCAAATGGTCGAATATTAAGTTTCCCGGGTCGGCCCGTCCGTACAGGCCGTACAGTCCGTACGGCCGTACAGTACGGACAACCCGAACTTTGCACATCGACCCATTTGATCCCAAACTTCTCCCAAGCCTTCTTCCTTCTTAGTAAACCTCTCCTGAACCTTGTTCTAGCTCTGCATAAGCTTCTGGACCCTCCTTAGACCTTGATCAGTCTCTAAGTGGGTTTTGCCCAAGCTTTGCACATTAACCTTTAGTGAGATGGTTTATCACTTCAGGTTAACATGAAGAACATGTTTGGAGACTCGAAAATATTAGAGAGAACTGTATGATTTATTCATCCACTCGGGGTTTACTTATATAGAGAGAGTTACAAGGGTTTTCATAAAGCAAAGGAGAAAAGGTGTGGCTGTGGTCGATAGAAGGGCGCGCCTAATTCAAACCGAGGCTTCCTGGCCAAGCAAATGGCATCAGCATCTTTGACAAGATGCTGATCCTTCCAGCTCTTGCCAGCCTGTCCACGCCGCTCTCTTCTTCCTTTCCAACGGGTGGATAAGGTTACCTCTCAAGCAAAGCAGTCGGGTAACTTTGGTTTTACCCGAATGGTAAAAACTGGTTGAATGCTTTTGGTCGACCTTGTACGGCCTGTACGGCCTGTACGGCCTGTACGGCCTTGTACGGCTTGTACGGCCTTGTACGGACAAGGTCGACCCAAACCGTTCTCCTCTCATCTTTCTAATTAACCCCAAAGTGGCTTCCACAACTTAACAGTCACAAAGTACTTGTGATTCTCTCTAGACAAACAAGGAGCAGTCCAGACATCAGAATGAACAAGGTCAAAGCACTTCTCATAGATTGTACTTGACCTTGGAAAGACTGTTCTACAATGCTTCCCCAAGATACATGCCTCACATCCATCATTTTCAAACACCACACCAGGAAGCATTAGGCTTAGAGCTCTAGCATGAGGATGTCCCAACCTGGCATGCCATGTAGTGCCATCAGCTCCCAGAGAAGTACTGATCATGCAGATAGAAGAAGATGGTTCTGTTCTTTTGAGATGATAGAGTTCATCATGACTGTGTCCTCTTCCAATCACCTGCCCTGTCTTTAGGTCTTGAAATTCAACATCATCAGGTCTAATTGGCACTTGACAACTCAAATCAAATGTAGCCTTCCTTACTGATAACAAGTTAGAAGTAAACTGAGGCATATATAAGGCAGATGATTCTCTATCGAACAACCTAAGGTTCCCTATCCCTTCTATCTTAACCTTATCTCCATTGGCTATAATTACATTCCCTAAGGCTGGCTTTACATCACTAATCAGATTCCTATCACTAATCATATGGTGACTAGCTCCTGAATCTATAATGATAGATTTAGAGTCTGTACCTGCCTTCTTAGCTGAGATGATGGCCTTGGCAGCTCTAATGAAGTCATTCAGATCACTCCTGGTCACTGAGTCATCAGTTCTGGTAGCACCAGCTGCACTTCTCCACGCTACTTCTTCATTTGAATCACTACTGAAGGCAGAATACATGGTCTTTCCTTCAAATATCTGAGGTTCAATCTGCTTGAGCAAATTCCTGGCCATCCTAATATCCATCTTCCTTTGTTTCAAAATATTTCTTCTATGTTGTTTCTTAGTCCTCTTGTACTCATGAAACAACACAACTTTCCCATTCTTGCTTAGCGTGTTGTTTGTAGGATGACCTGACTTCATTTCCTTCTCAAATAGTGTGTGAGTAGCTTGTTCTTGCTAGATAAGCGCACACACACCTTCTACACTTGGGAGCTTGTCTTCTCTAAGAACATGCTTGATCAGCTGACTGTATGATGAATTTAGAGTGAGTAGCAAACTAAAGACCACGTCCTGTTCTTGCCTTTCTCTTAAGACTTCAGGATCACTAGAACTTGGTCTTAGCATGTTATGCTCTGACCATAAGCTTCTAAATTTTCCAAGATGCTGGTTGAGCTCTCCTTCATCTTGTTTCAGGTTGTTGATCTCTTTCTTGATTTCAAACACCCTGCTCAGATTAGACATGTTGCCATACACCTTCCTAAGTGTATTCCACAACTCTTTGGAGGTCTCACAGTAGGAGTAAGCTTCCAGGATTGAAGCTTCAAGGCTGTTCTGAATGATAGACAACACCATGAGGTCCTCCTGACCCCATTTGTCCTCGCCAGCCAACACCACTTCAGTACCATCCTCTCCTAGGATGGTCTTCTTTGATGGTTTGTCTTCTGTCACATAGAACCAGAGACCTCGTCCTCCCAAGGCTGTCTTGACAAGCCTTGACCATAAAAGATAGTTAGCTTCCTTGAGAGTAACTGGAATGTTTACTTTGGTATTTTCCATTTTTGGCAATTTCTTGAGCTGGAAATGAAGAACAGCTGAAGAACAAGATGAACTTTGCCAAAAATAGAAAAGAAAACTCAGAGATTTGCGGAAGTTAAGTAAAAGAATGAAGAAGAATAGGTCTCAAGAGCATAAGTGCTCTGATACCATGTGAGAATAAGAGATTTAGAGAGAGTTTACTTGCTGGAAACTGAAGAACATGAAGAACAAGAGAGAGAGAAAGGAGATTTCGAAATTTAAAGAGAGAGAAGGAGAGAAATGATTTCCTTGCTTAATGTGTTATGGGAACAACCCATAAATAGGGAAACAATAGGCAAGCAGACAGAAGAGAAAATAATAAACAAATACATCAGAAACAGCCAAATTGGCTCAGCCAGCAGCAGAGAAAGGGACAGGTCTGAAGTGGTCCCAAGAGTTCAAATTCAAATTCTTCAGCTCACATGTGACTTCTTTCCTTGTCTCCAACGTCCATATAGTCTTGGTGTGACCAGACTGAAGTTTTCTAGTTAAGGTAACCAGTTCTGATCCATTTAGCACTTCCCCTTGTCTTGCATGCCAAGGTAGGGCACTTCCTCTTGTCTTGCACGCCAAGTTAGGGCAAGGTTGTACGGACAACCTTGTTCCACAAGCTTCACTTAAGCACTGCTTATTCTTCTGATTGTATTTTCTTTGATCTCTTGATGTCTTCATGTCAACATCCTTGTCATTTATTTCTTCATGTCAACAGTACGGACTGTACGGCCGACTGTACGGACCACTCGACCCAAATAACTTTAAACCCAACCTAAACTCATTTTGGTTATGTGCAAAATCCGGGTCAAGTTGTACGGATGGACCTTGTCCGTACAACCCTTGGTCCGTACATCCATGGCCGATACTTGGACATCAAGACAAGAGAAGGCAAGGTAAACTGATGAGGTAAAAGGGAGAAGGTTAACTCAGGTGGTTACTCGGTAAAGAAGTGGCTCGCGGATAAGGAGAGTAAGCTTGACCTAGACAGCCTGTCCCGAGCTGGAAAGGTGAAGGCATCTAGTCAAGATGCCAAAGGCATATCGCCCCTAAGCCACAAGTTCAAAACCAGGCGCGCTCCCCTCCTTGACCGGCCACGTCTCTTCCTTTATGTCCATTCCTTTTGTATCCGTTGTAAAGCCTCTATATAAGTGTAAACACCTCTCTGATTAATGAATCAAGCAATTCTCGAGTCTCATATTCTCTCTAATGTTCTTGGTGTTCTTCATATCGAAATGGTTTCTTAACCAAGTCTTAAGCTTTTAGTCTCCAAATCTCTTTTAGTCTCTCTTAAACTCTATTTCATCCGTTCATTCTCTGTTTCTACTCAATCTTTCAAACCAGACTTGCCTAAACCTTTAGGGACGTTGAGGAACCAGAAGGGAGGCAGAAGTCACATGCTGAGTTAAGAATTTGAATCCTTGGGACCATTTAGGTCAGGTCACTATCAAGCCCTGCTGCCCTGGCGAGCTGCATCATTCTGTCTTCTTCTGGAGTATTTGTTTATTATTCATGTTGTCCTGGTGTGTCCAGGTTAAGCTTATTTATATCTTTGTATTGTTACCAAACAAAGCAAGTAAATTCTTCCTCATTAATCTATTCTTTCTGTTCTCTCTCTCTCCTTATTCTCTCTCGAAATCTCTCCTCTCTCTCTCTCTAGTTCTTCCTGTTCTTCATCTCCTTCACTAAACCAGATACTAAATCCACTTATTCTAACATGGTGATGCGTCCCTAGGATGCTCTTTGGTTGATGGGAATGGATAGGTCCTTGCAAGAACGAATCAGAGACTCAAGTTCTTCAAGGCGTGTGGATTGAATGGTGACACAAGAGGGATGGATGATCTCTTGATACTCCTAGATGAACAAACCGGATATGACACACCAATTTGGACACCCTTATGTCTCTGGATATTACACACCAGAACTCGACACACTTTCTAGAGAGAGAGCCGTCAAGGAGAAAAGATTACTTGTTGATTAAAAGATGGATGGCTTACAATAGGGTTTAGGGACCCTTTAAATAAAAGAAACCGAGAACAAGCTCTCTAGGGTTTCGGAAATAAGCAAAATGGAAAACTATAGTTTAACTTTAACATATGCTTAAAATAACATAAAAATGTAAACTTCTTTTAGACTTGGACCGAGATAGGGCCTAAGTGATGTGAAGACAAGTTGTGGCCTTGTTAAAAACCTTCCTCCGGAAAACCTCGTGGGACAAAACCAAAAGCAAGGAAAAGAGCACGCACCCCATGTCTTGCCTAGACACTAACTCAGCTTGATGTAGAGATGGCTTGAATTGTGATCAAGACATCTCGGATCAGACCTTGTCCAAGACTTTCTTGTTGTGGATGTGAAGTGAGTAATCCAACAACATTCTCTTTAAACTTCTTGACTCTGGAACGAGTCATGGGACCTTCAGGAATGGCTAGAGCATCATCACCAGGTTGCTGGTGCAATGTGGCTTCATGTGGCTCATCTAGACTCTCCTTGTTCTCCTTAGTGATTCGGTCCATGATCACATCATCCCCTCCCTCTTGAAAAGGATTTGTCCTCAAATCAGGTTCATCTACAGCAAAAGGAGCCAAGTCAGTGACATTGAAGCTATTTGATACATCATACTTACCTTGGAGATCAAGTTTGTAGGCATTGTCATTGATCTTGTGGATGATCTCGAAAGGTCCATCAACCCTTGGCATCAGCTTGGACTTCCTCTCGTTGGGGAACCTATCTTTCCTCAGGTGCAACCAAGCTTGGTCGCCAACTTCAAAGGTTCTCACACGTCTCCCCTTGTTGGCTTGCTTCTCATAAAGCTTGGTTTTCTGCTCAATGTTTTGTCTAGCCTTCTCATGGATCCGTTGGACCATCTCTGCTTTCTTCTTGCCATCTAGACTGATCCTTTCACACTCAGGTAAAGGCATTAGATCCAAAGGAGAGGTGGGATTGAACCCATAAACAATCTCAAAAGGTGAATACGTAGAAGCTGAATGCATAGCATGATTGTATGCAAATTCACAGTGTGGTAAGTATTCTTGCCATGTCCTTAAGTTCTTTTTAATGAATGCACGCAGGAGTGTTCCTAAGGTTCTATTAACTACTTCAGTTTGTCCATCAGTTTGTGGATGACATGTAGTAAAAAACAACAGTTTAGTGCCTAGCTTAGACCAAAGTGTCTTCCAGAAGTAACTAAGAAACTTAGTGTCCCTATCAGAAACTATGGTTCTAGGCATGCCATGCAAACGAACAACCTCTTTAAAGAACAAGTTAGCAACGTGCAATGCATCATCAGTTTTATGACATGCTATGAAATGTGCCATCTTAGAGAACATATCAACAACCACAAAGATTGAATCCTTTCCTGTCCTAGTCCTAGGTAAACCGACAACAAAGTCCATGGAAATGTCATTCCAGGGATGGTGTGGAATGGGTAAAGGAGTATACAAACCCTGGGATTGGACTTGGGACTTGGCATGCTTGCAAGTAGCACACCTCCCACAGATTCTCTCCACATCTCTCTTCATATGCGGCCAATAGAAGTGATCCTGCAAAACTTTTAAGGTCTTGGCAACCCCAAAGTGTCCCATTAGACTGCCCCCATGGGATTCCCTGACAAAGAGGTCTCTCAAAGAGCAGTTAGGCACACACAATCTATTATCATAAAACAAGTAGCCTTCTAGCCTGAAGTAATGCCCTGCAGCAAACTTCTCACAAGAAGCATAGGCTTCCTTGAAATCATGGTCAGTAACATACATATCTTTTATCTGCTCAAAACCAAGTTACTTAGCATCTAGAGTGGTCAAGAGAACATACCTCCGAGATAGTGCATCAGCAACTATGTTCTCCTTACCTTGTTTATACTTGATCACGTAAGGGAAGGTCTCAATGAATTCAACCCACCTTGCGTGTCTCTTGCTAAGCTTATTCTGCCCTTTTAGATACTTTAGGGACTCATGATCAGTGTGTATGACAAACTCCTTGGGCCACAAGTAGTGTTGCCACGTTTGTAATGCCCTCACCAAGGCATAGAGTCCTTTGTCATAGGTTGCATAGTTGAGAATGGCGCCTCCAAGCTTCTCACTGAAGTAGGCTATAGGTGTTGATCTGAGGTAATAAAGAGAGGAGGTTTAAAGGGTTTAGGATGGAGTTTGGGATCAAAGGGAGGATGTGCAAATTCCGGGTCAAGTGTACGGACGGTACGGACCGTACGGCCGACCGTACGGACCACTCGACCCAAATGACTTTAAACTCGACCAAATCACATTTTGGTCTTGTGCAAATTCCGGGTCAAAATGTACGGATCCGTACAACTCATGGTCCGTACATCCATGGCCGAAACTTGAGTCACAAGGCAGAAGGAAGGAGATAACCTTGGTGGGTGAAAAGGAAGAAGGTTAACTGGTTGGTAACTCGGTAAAGAATGGCTCGCGGATAAGGGGTCAAGCTTGACCAAGACAGCCTGTCTAAGGCTGGAAAGGAGAAGGCATCTGGTCAAGATGCCAAAAGCATCTCGCACCCTCAGCCACTCGTTCAAACCAGGCGCGCCTCTTCCCTTGAACGGCCACGTCTCCCACTCCTTAACCATTGCTTTATGTATCCGTTGTAACCCTAAAGCTCTGCCTATATATTTGTAACTCCTCTCTGAATAATCAATTAAGCAAATAATTTCTTTCTCTTGTTGTTCTCTCTACTCTCTCTCGTGTTCATCATGAACATCTATTGACCTTAGGAA
>CAJHQP010012259.1:0-12601 GCA_905132765.1 Moricandia arvensis
AAAAAGATGAATATATGAGATCAGAGAAGCTAAAGTTAAAAGAAAAAGGTTGCAGAAGAAAAGTAAGGAAAAAGAAGAAGAAAGATAATGATTTTTTCGTTGGAGAAGAAAATATAAATAAATAAATAATAAGTGGTTCTGATGAAAAGTTCTATCTTTCAATTTGTCCAACAAGAGTCTAACTGATTTCTTAAATGCCTATAGGTAAGATTGTAAAAAAACAGCATCGATAAAAGGAAAAGTGTCTCTCAGAAAAAATATATCTTTAGAAGTAAAAAAAAGAAGTGTGTATTAACATGTAACTCACTCATTTATTAAATGATATAAATATACACTTATTTCCCTTGGGTTAACTAATCTATACTTAGTGGTTACTTTAAAGTTATGTGTGGGGTTGTGGAGTATGTGCATAGTAAGGAGTTCAAAGACCTAGTCCGAAAGGTGATGCAACTCTCAGCAACTTTTAAGAGTATGTGCACAGTAAGGAGTTCAAAGACCTAGTCCGAACGGTGATGCAAGATCCAAAACTGAGGTCAGTCACATGACCACCCTCAGTAGTTTACAAGCCAAACCATAGCAAGAAGAAATTGGTTATCGAAAAGCTGAAAACATAAAAGATTATGGTAAAGAAAGAGCTGGAGAAAGAACATGCGTGTTCCACTCTCACTTCTAAATCTAAACCTTTTAGCCAATAATACTTTTGATGAACTAACTTGTTTTGAACCGGTACCATCGAGAATCCATGTGTTAGCTTCACAGGTCTTAGAAGAACACTCACCAGAATCATAGCCAAAGAGTTTAAGACAAGGTGAAGTGTTGGAGCAGCTGATCAGTTTGGAACCGAAAACAATTCCTAAGTCATTGTGAGTCACGACCATATACTACAAAGAAATCTTAGAGAAACATTGGGAGTCCATCTCTGCAAGAAAAAGTGAATACTTTCATTTAAGAGCCATTTAGGCAGTTTTCTATTTTTACTAGTTTTTTTTTTTTTGCCTTTTATCATAAGGCCCGATTGTGTTGTTTCCTTTTCATTAAGGGGATCGGATAAGATTTCCTATTTAATTACTATAGATCTTTTCTATATAAGCTTATATACTTTACACGTTTTTACTAAACAATAATTTAATAAAGTATTATATTAGAGAAAATTCTCTTGTTCTTAATTCTCTTTGTTCATCTTTGAGCAAGCCATGATCACACGGTATGGGAATCTTTCAGGCGTGTTATCAGGCCTAGAAATGAGGTTACACTTGTGAGCTTTGATTCTTCTAAGCAACACAAGTTCGTCCACCAGCCTTTGTGTGAAGTACCATCAACGCAAAAGAAGTGCTAGTAGTCTTTGATCAAACATCCCTTCATCCACCTTCAAGAGAGATTGGGACGAGTCTGACCAAGATCTTTCCATAACCACATCCACATGTCCCCTAACAACAATACTATCCACTCCTCAAAAACCCTAGACAACCAATCTACAAACTCATGCCCACAATACCCATACAATACACACATAGCGATAATGATGGCTCTTTGAAAAAACGACAATGATGGTGGTGGTGGCCGTGGAAAGAAATGACGATGCTAGTGGAAGGTTAACAAGGACAGTGATATCAATAAGATCTACAAAAATAAAATAGATCTAAATAAATAGATTGTAGAAATAGAAAGAAATAAGCAGATGTGAAAAAGGAAGGAGTAGGAGATTAGATAAACTAAAGTTAAAAGAAAAAGATTGCATCTGAAAAATAAGGAAAAAAAAAGAAAAGTAATGACTTTTTTGTTGGAGAAAAAAATATAAATAAATAAATAAAATAAACGATAAGTCGGTCTAATGACATGTTTTATCTTTCAGTTTGTCCAACAAGAGTCTAACTGATTTATTAAATGTTCAAATTGTAAAAAAAAACAGTATCGATAAAATGAAAAGTGCTTGTGAGGCAAAAAATGTCTTTAGAAGTAAGAAAAAAAAAACTGTGTCTTTAACATGTAACTCATTCATTTATTAAATGGTATAAATATATATTTATACCCTTTGCGTTCAGTAATCTAGACTTAGAGTTTAAAGTTATGGGTTTAAAGTTTTAGAGATGAGGTATAAAACTAAAAAAATAAAATTAAAATTTTCAATATAAAAGGCTATTTAGTCATTTTTAGGGTTATTTTTCTAATAAAAACCTTAAAAGGGCTATTTGAGAGAATTGCCCTAAAATAAATTATATTTTTTTATCTTTTGTATTTTGAAATCCATATGTTCATATCTATTTTGAAATTTTAATTTTATAAAAAAATAATTCAAACTTTCTCAACAAATTAACATGGGTGATACTTCATGGATGGCATTTTGTGGATGATGATATGTGTGTGTTCTAATATTTTTCAAAATGAATATCTTGGTATCTGTGTATATTATTTTGTGAATATATTTTTATGGATAAAGTTTTTAATATTCTTAGACAAGTATTGGTGCACACTGAACTAAGATTAACCATAAGTAATTTCAAGCCAGATGTAAGAAAGTGCTTTCAATTCGGATATATATAGAGTAAGGACCGATTCCACCAAAAAAAATACTAAAGGTCGATTTAAAGTAATTCTCTTTCGTTATAAAAACAAAATTGCTGCCCATATTTTTGCAGCAACTTTGTAGCAGAAATTTACCCATACATATTTAAATGGTTAAAAAATTTATAGACCCTATACCATTAGAGACAAGATAGATCCCTAACTAAAATATTTATTAAAAGTACAGATATTCTAATGCTTGAAATTATTGTGTCAAAGGACATATTCACTCAAAAAGACAGGCAAAAAGATTTGCCTAGGCATCATATTTCTTCCATTCATTTTCTGGAAATTTATAGTACCTATTAGATTTTAGGGGTACATGCACAGAGAGAGTTCATTGGTTACATTACATCTAGATTCAAATCTTACTGCCAATTAAAATATAATGAAAATCATAAAGAACTTTTATATTTAATTAAATGTCTTGCAATGCGAGATAGTTAATTTGGAACTCTATAAAAATATTCCGTGGTTACATGTCCTCCTGAGTTATGACCATATTCCTAAAGTTACCATTTGAATCAAGTTTGGTTAGTTATATTGGTCGTTGCCATCCTTTAATTCTCTAAGATACGTATATTGATTAAACTTTGTTTTGAAGTAGTTTTGGTTTGCTTTTATTAAAGTTTCAAAAAAAAGTAGTTTTGGTTTCGATAGGAAGATGTATGAAATTCAATTAAAATCTCCAATCAACCAAATAAAAATGAAACTAAAACGAAATCTATCACATTTTAATACCACGTACAACAAAAACTGAAAAAGCCATATGTCGGTGTAAGATTAACTTTATGATTTCTATTATGAAATCTACTCAAGACCAAAATCTAAATTTATATTAATTCAATCCTAATAACTTTCTAAAGAGAAGAAAGAAACATACTAACCTTTTGATCCATTGAAGATTATGTAGATTGACTTCTCCTCCCTTAAACTTTTTTCCTTTAGTGATTCTTTGATGAATAAGAATCTAAATCATTCAATACTTTCCTTTGAGATCTTTTCTATTATGTGGTTTTAAGAGAGCTTTTGTCATCATCAAATAATGGGAGACACTACCCTTATTTATATTAATAGAAGGGGTGTCATAAACTAACACAACCCTTCACTCATAGCCACTACTAACTATATAAATACATAAATGTATCTTATATATTTATGATCATAGGATGAAGGACATTCATAAATTAAGGTAAAGGAGGGGGTATATCAATACACCCGGATTCTAATGTCTTTAATCGAAACCAATCCATCATGGTGTCGTCTTTAATATTAGAATCTAAATTTGTAACATGAACTTAATCTTTATATTGAACCAATAGACACATAGGTCAAATAAGAATATAAAATATTCTTACATTCTCCCACTTGAATTTTGTGTCATCTTAATGGTCTATCAATAATGCGCGCTTTATATCAAGTTCACTTGATCTTTACTAAAATTAGAAATGATCGAATCATGGCGGTTGTATGTCATTTAATCGGCATAGTTCCTTCCATGTATCACAAACCAATTCTAACTTTACATTATCCTTACATGAGAAGAACCTTTATTCTCAAAACTTTACCATATGTTATCTTTAGACTTTGAGTGTATACACATCCTTTAATGATAACATATTTACTAAATCAGAAACTAACTTTAAGTGAATTCTTAGGTGTCAAATATTTGATGAGCATTCCATAATTATAGTAGCAAGGCTTTATCTATAATACACATGCGTTCTTAAATGGCCATTGAACGCCTTGGGTGGTAAAGCTTTAGTTTGCGGATCCGCTATCATTATATCCTTTCTAATGTGCTCAAATGACACTCTATGTTTCTGAACTTCTTATTTAACAAATATTTAATTTAACTTAATAAGCTTAACACCAATCATATACTTGTCATCCTTTCAAAAGAAGACAACTGCGAAATAATCACCATAAACTCTCAGCGACTTGGCTATAATTAATGTCGATAATCCAAAGGCCTGATATAAATTTTCACAGCCACTATTCATGAACTGTGACCTCAAAGCATGCCACAATTCAGCCTTAATAGTGGAAGTAGCAATGACAGACTGCATTCCACTTTTCTTTATATTGTTTACTCAATTAATAGGAACAATAGCCAAACATTGATTTTTACCATCAACGCATCCGACATAATCTGAATCTGAATATCTAATGACCATTTAACTAATTGGATCTCTTTTATGTAAGCATGTTCTAGATTGGTGCCTTGCAAGTACCAAAGGTCATTTCTTTGCAGATTTCCAGTGGTTCATTCTGAGGTTACTTTCATATTTGCCCAACTTTCCAATATCAAAACTGATATCAAGCTGAATACATGTCCGATATAGTTCAGAATCCCAACCACTGATGTCTAAGGAAAACGTTTTTTTGTGCTCCAATTCATTCCTAAAACATTACATTTTACTAAACTTTCCCCTTCTGAATTGGAGCTATTCCTACTGAGTATTTTTTTTAATTTAATATCTCTCTAAGATTTTACTGATATATCTTTTCTAAGACAAATTCAACAGTCCTTGTGATCTATCTCAAAAAAATTCTATTCCGATCACATAAGATGTCTCACCCATATTTTTCATTTCAAAATTCTTAGAGAGATACTTCTTCACATCATGTAACATACACATGTCATTTGCAGCAAGCAAAATATCATCAACTATAGGACTAAAATCACAAAACTTACTCCCACTGATCTTAATATAGATACATCGATCAACGATGATTTCTACAAAACTATATGACGTGATGGTATCATTAAACTTTATATACCATTGTCGAGAAAATTGTTTTAGTCCATTATATTGACTTTCTCAGCTTACACACCACAGTTTCTTTTTTATACGACCACGAAACCTTCTGTTTGGTCCATATATACTTCCTCCTCAAGATCTCCATTCATAAAGGCGGTTTTCACATCCATCTGGTGAAGCTCAAGATCATAACGAGCCACCGAAGCCAAAAATAATTCTAAGAGAGTCCTTTGAAACTGGAGAGAAAATGTTTCTTTATAGTCAATGCCATCTTTCTGAGTGAAACCTTTAGCAACAAGGCGAGACTTGTGTCTTTCAATTTTTTTTCCTTTGAGTTGCGTTTAGTCTTGCAGTCCCATTTACAACCAACGGTTTTGAAAACATCAGACAACTCTACTAAGTCCCATACATGATTATCACTCATAGATTTCATTTCTTCTTTTGAAGCATCAAACCACTCTTTAGAATTATCACTTTCCATGGCCATTTTGAATGAGATCGGATCTTCATCCATGCTTAAGTCACATTCATTTTCAATATTATAAACCACATAATTGTTTAAAATGGCAGATCTTCTTTCTCTTCCAGATCGCCTTATAGGTATTTGTGGTTCACTATTCTCTTCTTCAATTATGACAGGTTCATCAACAGTATTTTCAACTGGTGGAACTGGCACATCATTATGTTGTTCTATTGTGTTATAAACTCAGATGTAACAATATGAACAACTAGGTGGAACTACAAGTGAAGAAACTTCAACCTGAATTTCAGAAATGTCCACCTTTCGCGGTTCACCACTCCCACTAGTTTCACCATTTTTAATGAACCTAGCACTACCCGAATCAACTATTCTCGTACTATGTTTAGGGCAATAAAATGTATATCCCTTTGATTTTTCAGGACATACAATGAAAAATCCACTGACAGTCCTAGAATCAAGTTTCTTCTCATGTGGATTATATAGTCTTACTTCTGCTGGACAACTCCACACACGTAGATGTCTTAAACTAGGTTTCCTTCCCGTCCACAATTCATAAGGGGGTTTTAAGAACTGCCTTACTAGAAACCCGATTAAGCACATATGTTGCAGTTCTTAATGCATATATCCACAACGAAAGAGGGTAAAGAGCAATTACTCAACATGCTACTAACCATCTCTATTAAGGTACGGTTCCGCCTCTCAGCTACACCATTATGCTGAGGAGTACCAGACATAGTGTATTGTGCACAAATACCTCTACTTTCAAGTAATTTTGCAAATGGACAAGGACATTGTCCACTTTCATCGAATTTCCATAAAATTCACCACCTCTATCAGATCTCACTACTTTAACTTTTTATCTAACTGCCTTTCCATTTCATCAATGAATATCTCTTGAACATTCATAGACTTAAACTTTTCATGCAGTAGATAAATATATCCATACTATGAGTAATCATCAATAAAGGTGACGAAATATTTTTCGCCACTCCATGAAGGAGCGTCGAAAGGGCCACACATATTGGTGTGTATTAACTAAAGAAGCTGAGTGATTATTAGATTTGTTACACTTAATGCATCTACTTTCAAACACCAAGTATTACTAGACATTTTAACAAGATTTCTTTCGTATCAAACAAAACTTTTAATGTTTAATTTCTTGTCAAAACAATCATTTTTTTAAGGATAATCTAACTTGAAGTGTCTCATTTTACTGCAAAAGAAACACTTCATTTCCTTTCGGATTTGACTTTCGAGTCCTTTCACGAAAGACTTGTCATTCCTTATGTCCTTTCTACTTGAGATTATTTCAATGCTACTAGCACTTCCAAGACCTACGAGGTTAGAAAATTAGTATTTCATCTTTCTTAATCCTCCTCCTCTTGAAACACATAGTCTTTAATTCCCTAATGTTCCATTATCTTTATTGGTGTTGTAATTCACCTGGAACTGACTAAACTCAAGAGGTACAAAGTTCATGATGAATTAGACCCATGAACTGCTCATGAACCTCAATTTCCAAGGTCTTTAACTTTGCTGTCAGATTAGACATGTGCATCACATGATCATAGATTGGCTGAGAACAGTCAAACATTTGCGTAATTAGCTCATTTATGAGACTTCCTACAATCGACTTATAACCAATTATGAGTATAAACACTCCTTAAATCTACTCTATAAATTCCTTCTCAACCTCTGTTTTAGGCATCAATGACTTAATCCTTTCTACCGTCATCAACCTCATTAAGTTCAAACCCATCCTATTATATTGCTCTCATCTCTTACACACCGAGACTTTTCATATTTGGAGCTATCTTTCGAATGGCTGAGGGCTCCTCATCATTTACTATGGTAAAGTCCAAAGTCATTACCCCCAGTGTAAACCGGATCTTTTCGGACCACTTGCCATAATTGAGTGCATTGAACTTTACCACAGAGTTAACAAATGTTACCACATTTGATGAAGCTGCAAACTTTTATGCATGCTTACTCTTTACTACTTTGAAACTTTACTACAAATTATATACTTAATATAAACTTTTAAGTTTGTATTTAAGCAACTTTTGGGCAATACTTAAACACAAACACTTTTAGTGATGCTAAAATATACTTTACTGATTAATCATTTTAACTCAAGTCAAATAGTATCTTACCTTTGGGCATAAATACTATCAACTATAATAAAAGAAAATGACTAATCCATTTCTTATTACTAATTATATTCAATGATCCACCTTTGGGTGATCTCCAAAAATATAAAAAATAAAATAATTGATCATTAAAACTTTAATGTCATTTATAGCGTATATTTAATCATGATCAATTATATTATTATTAATTCTAATATTTATAGGTAAATAACAAACCACTTTGGTGATTAACATGTTATAAACTATATAAATATTAAAATACTAATAGGTAAATTTATCTTAATATTATGTTAATATTCCATAACATAATTATTTCTATACTATGTTAATATTTCATAACACAAATTACCTATTATTAAAATGCAGCGGAAGCATTTTAAATTAACTTCTGATTTTTATGTTATAAATTAAATGTCCCTTAACCATAAAGAAAACTTAAACCATATAAACCATTTGGTTTATAAACATAACCATTAATTAAATAATGATTTGTAATTGCGTCATTTCATAATACACGATTTTGTTATTTTAGTTACTTGATAAATCTACGTAAAGACACATGAACCATTGTAGCTTTTCATAACTTTTCACGTACACTTTAATACAAGTAACCGTAAACAAATAAACAGAAACCCTCAGTGCAATTTTTTTTTTAATAAATAAACTCAATGACAACTGAAAAACTTACTGCATCATAAGATGCGTTAGTCACTTTCTTTGTTGTCGAATGCAATCATAATGACTTTACTAATTAATGGCGACCTTTCATGCATGCACATACTTTGTTTTCTTATATTTATGTGAAACTTTCAACACTCACAATCTTTAATGGTAACTTCTTCAGGGAAACAGAGGAAAACAATAACCGTAAATGGTTTACGATTCATCACTGTTAGACTAGTTTCTTCATCATAGAATTCTCTTTCTTAAACCATTAACGATTTCATGTATTCGTAACTTTTCATCACATAAACATTTATTATTTTTCATCTTACTTTATGAAAAGAAATAACAACAACATGACAATAAAAAAAACCCAGATTTTTTTAACCATTTGTTCATGCAGTTATATATATTACGTATGTTAGTTACGAAAACTAATCCAACATTAATGATTATTGTATCCTACGATTATTAGTGCCATATATATGCGCATAGATCATGAAACACATCTTTATGCATGCAACAATTTTTTTTTCTTTCTTTAAGAAATGACCAGATCATTATTGCATTTCAATCTAATAATTTCTTGAAATTACGGTGTCATTAACAAATTATGAACAACGGATAAGCCGTATATGTTCATAAATTTTTGAAGCACCTAATGGGTGAATTAATTAATTTAGAATTGCTCTGATACCAAATGTAAGATTAATTTTATGATTTCTATTATGAAATCTACTCAAGACTAAAATCTAAATTTATATTAATTCAACCCTAATAACTTTCTAGAGAGAATAAAGAAACATACTAACCTTTTGATCCATTGAAGATTATGTAGATTGACTTCTCATCCCTTAAACTTTTTTTTCCTTTAGTGATTCTTTGATGAATAAGAATCTAAATCCTTCAATACTTTCCTTTGAGATCTTTTCTATTATGTGGTTTTAAGAGAGTTTTTGTCATCATCAAATAATGGAAGACACTACCCTTATTTATATTAATAGAAGGGGTGTCATAAACTAACACAACCCTTCACTCATAACCACTATTAACTATATAAATACATAAATGTATCTTATATATTTATGATCATAGGATGAAGAACATTCATAAATTAAGGTAAAGGAGGGGGTATATCAATACACCCGGATTCTAATGTCTTTAATCGAAACTGATCAATCACGGTGTCGTCTTTAATATTAGAATCTAAATTTGTAATATGAACTTAATCTTTATATTGAACCAATAGACACATAGTTCAAATAAGAATATAAATATTCTTACAGTCGGATCCCACAAGTGCTGTTAGCCCACGTATAATATGATGAATCAAACCGAGATAAATTAGACAACAAAACCGAAGCTTCATGAGGGTTAGCCGATTGAATAGTGTGACAAACAAAATCATTTTAAAAACGAGAGAAATATAAATGGGTAAACGATGAGGAAGAAACTATATAATCTCACGTGCTAGAGAGACAAAACAAGGAGACATAGACAAGATATGTTACGAGAAGATCCAAAGCATTCCTCGTGACACTGTTCCTATCTCCTATCCAGCTTCATCTCTTTTTTTTTTAATTTCATCATCTTCTTGTTGGGGGACCAAAAACATTTCAACATATATAAGGCCATTTTTCTTGTCATAATCTACTGAGAGATATATATTAGCTAGCTTGATTGTTTTTTAAGTTTTCGGTATCCGTCGTCAATTTTTAACGCTCGTTATGTTCATATAGTTTCTTTACGTATCTTGTTGAGCCGATCATATTATCTTCAATCGAGCTATCTTGTCGAACATTAGTATAGTGTTTTTTTTGACGTATTATCTGAAAATCAAATCAGAAAATAACTATGATATTATGTATAGTATATACAGTACCTTCAAAATCTTAAGGTTTTATTTAAAAACAGGGAATAAGACAATATACAGTTGAGTTTTTATATAACGGAGCTTATATGAAAGAATAACTCATTAACGAATGTGAAAGAATAATTAAGGGTTCCATATGAAAGAGTTTAATATTATTAGCATCAATTGGACCATGGTCGACAGATACTACCAGATCATTTAGGTCATACCTTTAACCGGACAGTAGATGGAAAACTAAAGACTTGATTGGTAGATCAATATTAATTTAAAAATCGTTTATTTTTCTTTTACTCACTTTTGTTTTATAGCTAGGAAAACGTCTAACTCCTTCTTAGTGGAAAGCTTAATTGAATTGCATTAGTGTCTCAATTAGGTCTGGGCATTTTAACCTCTATCCAAGGACCCGATCCGGAACCGACCCGAAAATACAGGTTCGGGTTCGGAACTGGAACCGAGAATTTTACCCTATTGGGTCTAATGATGGAGGACCCGTAGGTAGCAGGTTCGGGTCCAGAACCGACCCGGGACCCGATCGGGTATTTTTGGAACCGAAGATTATTAGACTTAATGATTTTTTGTGTGTTTTGAATGGTAACTTGATCATGTTTTAATTTTATTAGTTATGGTTACGGTAATTGCACTACTGCAGTTTCAGAATGTGTTTTTTTCGTTATGGGGTGTCAAAATTGCAGGTTTGAGGTTCGGGTAACGTTGCAGGTTAATGGGTACAAGTAGACCCAAAACACATATTTAGACCCAAAAATATGTAGAAACGACCCAAAATATCAGGAACCGACCCGAAAACAAACCCGAAATACCTGGATCCGACCCGATACAATAAAGAACCGAAAAAATTCAGGTATATGCGGGTACGAGATAAGTGGACCCGAGCCGACCCGGACCCGATAAGACACGACCCGGAACCGACCCGAATTTTGTAAAGTACCTATATGGATCTAAATCTCCAGGATCCGAAAGACCGGAACCCGAGAAGACCCGACCCGAACCCGACCCGAGGACCCGGATGCCCATGCCTAGTCTCAATCATAGTTGTAGTATGTACACTGTCGCACGTAACGTATATCGGTTGCATATGTGCTGCCTATCAGTCTTATCCCGACATGCATGTCTCTCTGACTCTGACACACCTCTACTATATGTTATGCATTGCATTTGTACGATAATAAGTTATGCAATAAAAAGTAGTACATCGTATCCTAATTCGTCTGACAAAAAAAATATACATATCATTTTATGTTAACCAAGCCAAACCAAAGTCCATGACATGAAACAACCTACACGCAGTCCTCTTGTTCGACAGAGAAATTCAAATCCACAATCTCTAATTTAAGCCATGGGACCCTAGATTATCGACCACCATGCCACTACAGATTAGCATGTGTGAGTTGTAGACAAACCAAAAAACTTTTGATGGATGCAATAATATAGAGAATTGAACTAGATTCGTAGCAGATATTCCTGGTCGTCCTTGAATGACACTTTATGAGAAGGAACATCACAGCTAATCAAGTCCCAGAATGCACCAATTAATATTGTCTTAGACCACTTGTAGAATTAAGTCAGACAACAAGTAGCATCTACAACCATACGTCGTCCTAATCATTAAGTAGGTGACTTTTGATACAAGTATATAGTAAATGAATAAACTGTCTGAATATTAGTTTCCTAATAGAATCTTATTAAATAAAAACTGGTCTAAAAATTGTAGCCATAAATTGTTCGTGATTTAGTAGCAACGTAAGAGGTTAGTTTTTTTTTTGTGCGTGTGTTTTCAATTCAAAACATTTTTTATATGAAGTGATATTCTCAAAACTGGAATTTGCAAATGTTAACTTTAAGCATGTGGGGAATTTTAGGTATAAAACCCCAAACTTCCATTAAATTCCTTTTTAGGGGTTATTTGTGAAATAACCAAATAAAAAACCAAAATTAGTTTTTTAAGAGAGAGGGTAGAGAGAGATAGGAATAGAAAAGGAGAGAGAGAATGAGATTTTGGTTAAATTCTTTTTTCATCAAAAAAAATTTTAGCCAATAAAATAAAAATACTGTATATTCATCAAATGTTAAATCTGATAAAAATTGGCCG
>CAJHQP010012260.1:0-12601 GCA_905132765.1 Moricandia arvensis
TTTTCTATTTATCTCTCTCCTTCCAAAATCTATTACTAATGAAACAAAATATCCCGTGACTTCTATTTGCAGAACATCCTTGGATACAAAATGCGAAGAAGGCTCCAAATGTTTCGCTCGGTGAGACTGTGAAAGCAAGGCTCAAACAGTTTTCTGTTATGAACAAGCTCAAGAAACGAGCTCTACGGGTAGTGATTCTGTTCACCATTGCCGCTGCTTGGTAACCTTTTATTTAGAAGATAATGATGTGAAACTGCTTTGCGCTCCATTTCAGGTGATAGCCGAACACTTATCAGTGGAGGAAGTAGCTGGCATTAAGGAAGCTTTTGAGATGATGGACAGTAAAAAGACAGGGAAGATAAACCTCGAGGAGCTTAAACATGGACTTCATAAACTAGGACAGCAGCAGATACCTGATACTGATCTACAGATCTTGATGGAAGCTGTAAGAAAAAAACTTTGTGGTACTTCTTATGTGTTATTGTCTTCACCAAGCAACATATATTTGAAAGTGTTTTCTTTCTTTTTTTTCTTTTCTTTGTGTGTAGGCTGATGTAGATGGGGATGGGACTTTAAACTATGGCGAGTTTGTGGCCGTCTCTGTGCATCTTAAGAAGATGGCAAACGACGAACACTTGCACAAGGCTTTTAACTTTTTTGACCAGAACCAGAGTGATTACATAGAGATTGAGGAGCTGCGGCAGGCTTTAAACGATGAGGTGGATACTAGCAGTGAGGAGGTTATTGCAGCCATCATGCAAGATGTTGACACCGACAAGGTAACTCCCAAAACATAAGACTTTAAGAAATGGAAACTTGTCACAGCACACTCAATAAAGTCTTGAATGATTCTTAAATGCAAAAAAAAGATGTACAAGTCTTGACTTGATCTTTTTTTGGTGAATATTAGGATGGAAGAATAAGCTATGAAGAGTTTGCAGCGATGATGAAAGCTGGAACAGACTGGAGGAAAGCATCGAGACAATATTCCAGGGAAAGATTTAACAGTTTGAGCCTCAAGTTAATGAGAGATGGTTCATTGCAATTAGAAGGTGAGACCTGAGAAAGCATGGTCTTTCAAAAGCAGTAAAGGTTCTGTTTATGTCTCTCTTAAAAGAAGTAAAAAAAAAATACAGTATTCTTTGGAAAATGTCTTCTTCTTTTGTTGTTTCTCATAATAATATGTTTAGGACAGGATATTTCAAATGCTTTAGTTACATAAAATAGCGAGACATGTACGATATATGAAGATGTTGTCTTAAATTGTCTGACTTTGTGTTTTTTAATATTGTTTGTATAGTTAGCGATATTACTTGTAATAGTCTATAGTTCTGTTCATTTATTTCCATGTCTAATCCGGCAAACCTTATATTGATTGGGTGCAAATCAGACTAAATTCTCATTTGTAATGCATGAAAACGTTCTCGTGAAGAGCCTTCAACAGAGGAAAGCATTACATATGTCCCATCATCTCACTGCAAGAAAAGAGGATTTTTCTGGCTGACTTTTCATCCTGAATTTTTCGGTCGGATCTTACCATTTTCCAATGGATATTCAAATTGGTCAGAAATTTTGACAACAAATTTTTGTAATTTATGTCGTTGAAAATCCATCGAAAATTTCTGATTGATAATAGATGGTTAGAATAGAGTGAAAATTTCTAACGGATTTCGAATCGATTTTTCAAAGTTCTTAGCCATTGTATAGCCGTTTTATATCTGTTGCAAATCGGTAGAAAAACGGTTGGAAGCCCGTTAAAAAAAATTCTTTATATTCAACAAACGCAACATTCTCTCTCTCACAGATTATTCTCTTAAGTACAAAACTTTATAATACAAAATGTATTCCTCAAATCAAGATGGATATTTTAGGTTTTGGATGAATCAAAATTATCAAGATCCGTACAGAGGAGTTTGCAAAAGGTCTTCAACAATTCATGTCATTTGCCTCTAACCACGAGAGGATTTTACAAACAAGAAAAAATGTATTGTCTTTGTCCAGATTGTTAGAATTGTAGATTTGGTATTGTCAGTATGTCAATGGTGTATTATATAGTAGAGGATTTATGGCAAATTATAAAGTTTGGTATTCAGTGAAACTGATTTGATGATAATTTTGGTATTACTACTAGTCAAGAAAATAATTTGGATAGAGTAGTGAGAACAACAAAATGGTTTAGATGAACACATAGGTATTGTTCAAATTGTTTAAAGATAGGTATAAAGTAGAGGAAACAAGCTTTGAAGGCGGAAATTTTATGATATGTTGGAATGAAGCAAAAAGTCCGGTATATGATGGTTGTGGAGATGGTATTTCGCCTATGTCATCTTCAACAAGGATGATGTCTATTAAAAATATTACACCATCTGCTTCACATTAAGTGTCATTTTTTTTTCAATATAAGTGTCATTCTACAATTCCAATGCAATTTTGTACATTAAATTCATCTTTTAACATTTTGAATAACCAATAGATTTTTATTTAAATTATTTTCATTTAATTATTCATACATTAAAGGGTATATTAATCAATTATACAATGTTCTTAATGTCCGTGAAAATGTCAAAATGACACTTATAATGAAACGGAAAGTATAACTTTAGCGAAGATTGTGTTGATACGATAACTGATTTTGTGAAAAAAATTATTGCTAGAAGATAATCTTTCACCAATTACATATTATGAGATACATAAATTGATTTATGGATTGGGTTTACCCTATTAAATAATAGATGTTTGCATCGACAACAACGGTATATTATAAGATCGATCTTATGCAACCCAATGCTTGTTTTAATGAAACCATGCAGTTGAAAGACATGAACGAAAGATTACATGTCGGATCAGCTCATACCATAAATTCTCCTTCTCATAATTCGTTTGGTTCCAGTTTGATTATGTTGCCCCTTCTTCTAACACATTTAACCGAAATTGATGGCCCAAGCACCGTCCGAGCGTTTTCTAACAGCATTCGTACATATTCGATTTCTATTATATTTTGTTAGCAAATAATTAACAAACTAGATATTGACAAAGCAATAATAAGGGATACACACATGCCTTATTTAGTCATAAATATCATTTTTATTAGGGAAAGTCGAATAAAAAACCTTAAAAGTGGCACACACTGATACTTTAAACCTTGAATTTTTTCGACTATCACTTTAAACCTTCAAATTGGCATTTATATCACAAAAAACTTTCAATTTGGCTTACTTGTTCATCAAGTAAAAAGTTGACATGTCCAACATGTAAAAGTGATGATGTGTCAGTTATTTTTGAAAAATAATAATTATTTAATTAAAAATAAATTAAAAATTAAAAAAAAATCGAAAAAACTAAAAATTAAAATGAAAAAAATAAAAATAAAATTCAAAAATAAAAAACCAGAAAATAAAAATTAAAAATATTTCAAAAATTAAAATTAAAAAAAATTAAAATACAGAAAATGAAAAAAAATTAGAAAATTAAACAAAAGTTAAAGAAAAATCACAAAATTAAAAATAAAAATAATAATAATATTCTCTTTTAAATTACAAAATTATTTTAAATAAAACAAACATATCATCGTGACAATAACAATTTCAAACATATCACTAATGACGATGTTGGTTTCTCACATAACCACTAACAATGACGTTTTTAACATATCTCTAACGATAGTTTGATTATTGACATATCTCTAACGATAGTTTCCGACATCATCATTAAAAACTTTGACATTATCTATCATTTAAAAAAAATTGACATATCTACTGTTTTAAATGATGGTTATCGAAAACATCGTTATTGACATATCTACCATCATTTTTAACGATGATGTCGAAATTAGCGTTAAAGATATGTCCAAAACGTCATTGTTAATGGTTATGTGAGAAACCACCATCATCATCAGTGATATCTTTGAAATTTTTATTGTCAACGATGATAAATCTATTTTTAAAAAAATCTTGTAATTAAAAAAAATATTTAGATTTTTTTTTTGAATGTTGTGCTTTTTCTTTTATTTTCTTTTGATTTCTTAATTTTCATTTAAATTTCTGTATTTTAATTTAATATAATTTATTTTTGAAATTTTATTTTATTTTCTGAATTTTATTTAATTTTCTGAATGTTTATTTTAGTTTTCTGTTTTTATATTAATTTTTCTGAACTTTTATTTAATTTTTATCTATTTTATTAATTAAATAATTATTATTTTTTGAAAAAACTTACACATCATCAGTTTTACCTGCTGGACAGGTTAACTTCTTACTTGATGAATAAGTAAGCCAAGTTGAAGGTTTTTTGTGATACAAATACCAATTTGAAGGTTAAAGTGATAGTCGAAAAAGTTAAAGGTTTAAAGTGTTAGTGTGTGCCACTTTCAAAGTTTTTTATGCGATTTTCCATGGTTCTAGTTTTGTGGACATTCCATGTTTGATTGGATTGATCTATTGCTTTACAACTGTTCTTCATCTTTCATATTGACATAGTCAATTATGAATTTTGTAATTTCCAAAATTAGTATTTTAATATGAAAATCGCTGATCACGTTAACTTCGTTATATTTTTCAGAAATTTAATAAATCAAACTATTTTTATCTTATCTATTGTGTATATATATTATAAGCGTTAGGAATAAAAAATTTTAACAAGAAGATAAATCATTGTTTGTGATATCTCTTATCAGATATTAAGCCATGAAGTCTCCTATGGTATTCATTGTCTCTTGTGTAGTTTTGTTGCTTGTTTTGAACTATCCTGAAGGTATGTATTAAGATTTTGTTTATGACTAACAATTTGTGGAAAATAAAAATTGTTATCTAATTTTCAATTTGCTACATTATCAAAAAAAATAACTAATCTTTGTTATTTATTATATATTTGTTTCTTTGTTGATACAAAACACTAGAAGCAAAAGCTGCTCCCAATAGGTGTCAACGTTCAAGCTACTTTCCTGGAAAATGTGGAAATGATGGAATACAAAGTTGCCTCAGGGATTTCAAGAAAAACGACCAAAAAGAGTCACATTATTGATCAATGTAGCAAATGTGAGACCCGTAAATCCCATAGTGGCTTAGAACAACGTTTCTGCCATTGCAGTTACCCTTCCTCTTCCCCTTGCGTATAAATTCAGGCATGGGTCAATTATGACATCTGATTTAAAAAGGCACATTTTATTTTATTTTTCTTATTGTTATTTATAGATAAATAAATTTAAAAAAAACAATTTTAGTTGAAATTATATTTGTTGGAAATTTTAGTTATGATACTTTGTCAGCATTATGTTTGAATCTGAAATTATTTTTAAATATTACGCATTTAATCATATGATTTGGTGATGATTAGTTTATGGAGCTAAACATTTTATGAGAATCAATACAAGATGAAGTGAGCAACCATATAAAAGTATTAATGTATTTGAAAATTGGGGATTGTTATCAAAATACATAAATTGCTTATCATATATTGTGTTGATATGGATACTGAAAAAGGTTTTTCAAATCAAAACAGATAAATAACTCTTGTAGTCTAATGTGTCACAAGAGATCAAATGGGATTTGATTTGTTATCAATTGATACATCAATGATTGAAAGAATTTATTATATGAACTAATGAATGATTTTGCAAGAAAAAAACAAGAAAACTACTCTCTTCGTATTAATTTATTTGGCGTTTAAGATTTTTATTTTATTTCAAAATAAGTGATGTTCTCTTTATTTAAGGCAAAAGTTAATGTTATTTGAGAATTATGACCAATTACAAAATACAATATATATATATATTATTGATTAAATTAATTTTATTTAATGATATTTTATGTAGCCAAGATAAATTGTATAAAAATTTACATTTTTTAATTTATGTGTATTAACCTTAAACACCAAGTAAAATGAAACGGAGGAGTATATTTTTAGTGAGTTAAATTTTCTGCTTTATAAAATTTTGATAAAATTCAATTGTTTGGTGAATATTTTATTTTATTATAATTGTTTTGTAGTTTCGGATAAATGTATAAGGGCATATATTTAAATTTAGCTTAAAACAATATAAATGTTAGATCGACACTTAACTTATGTCAAGTAATATGATTTCATTTTTTTGATCAACTCATTTCAGTTTTCTATATTATTATTTATATGTATATGTAACTGATAAACTGAAGCTGGTTCAAGAAACAAAAAATAAAGGCAGTGTACCAGACCCAAATAATAGTGCGTAGAGCGTTTTGTGATGCATGACAAGAACAGTTTCTTCTTTTAAAAGATGAAGAATAAGTGATGAAGAAGATAAAGGAGATCGGGGAATGTCTAAGGCAAAATGGATTTCCTCCAACATGGCCTTGTTCTGCTGGATTCCTACATCGAACAAATCACTTCTTCTTTTCTTCATTCAATGCATAGAAGAGTCATACAGCTCTTTCATAAATCAAAGATGCTTGCCCTGCCATGTAATCTTGTTGTCTGGATACTTAGAGCATAATTAACCCTAAGAACCCCTTAAGGGTTCTTAGTTTTTTTTTTTTCTCTTTTAAAAAAAAAAAAAAAAAAAAAAGAAAAACGGATCAATCACGGGCCGCCACGTGTCAGTGGGGCCCGTGAATAGTGCAAGAACCCAACTAAGAACACCTCTTAAATAAGAGATTTAAGAGGTGGTTCTTAAGGAATTTAGCGGGTCCCACCCGCTAAGAACCCCTTAAGAACCCCCCATTGCACATGCTCTTAGTGATATTACGTGTAAGAGTCTATTAATATATCTCATATCGGTGGTGATAGTGTTTTTTGGACAATATATATGTGATGTGGCAATTCTCAACTCATGAACTAACTTTTGGGTGTGAGTTAAGCTAATCACTACTATGGTATCATAGTCCATGGTAAGCACAGTAGATGATTTTTCACATAAACAGTTTCATACCTATGTAACTTATAAAAGTGGCTTATCTTGATGTGCTATTTTCGAGATGTTGGATTTGAGTTATTTTCAATGGACCGTTTCCCACCTGCATCTCGAGAGACTATTAATATATCCCACATCGGTGGTGATAGTGTTCCTTGGACAATATATATATGATGTGTGTTGGAGATGAATTACAACCCATCTTCAAGGCCCATCGCGTGAGAAGTCGGCCCAAATAGTCGAGCACTAAAAGGGCTCGCGAGCCCATGGCGTATAAAGGACAGCGGCTTGGCTCCGCGCTGGTGGAAAGTTGATCGTACGGACCGGATGCCCGTAGTACGTAGCGAGCCCAGAAGTCGCGAGCTGACTAAGCCGATCAGCCGTAATTCACCCCGAATAGATTGGTCGGCCCAAAGAGGAAGCCCGGCCCAACAGAAGGTGGTTACGGATTAGGGCGAACGGCACCACAGAAGAGATATAAAGGAAGGGAGAGAGCAAACGAGAAAAGGGGCACGAAAGAAGGAGGAACAAAAGACTAAAGAGCAAAAACATTGTAACCGGAAAAGATATACCTTGTAAAACAAACATTTAATCAAGAGAGCAAACCAGTTTAAGTTATAAAATGTCTTCGTAGCTAGCCCACAAATCAAACTAGATCGTTCATTACTCCATCGACCAACTCCAGATCTAACATTTGGCGCCCACCGTGGGACCCACGCCGAAGTAACGTTACTACTTAAACGATGAGCACCGACGAAATAACCACCGACGAGCAGCCAGCGCCCGTCCCCGCCGCACCGACCATGACTCAAATCATGGACACCATTCTAGCTCGTTTCGCCCAACAGGACGAAGTACAGAAGGCGACGAACGAGCGTCTCGACATCCTCGCCGCCGCCCTGTCCCCTCCTCTTGGAGCCACAAGCAACCCACCTACTGTTCGCCGCCAGCTATTCTCTATTAACCCTCTTACTGGCGCTCCCGCACAAGAAGCCCCGCCTCAGGCAGCGCAAGCGGAACAAGCAGCCGTCGGCTCAGATCTGACACCCGACCTACCGGATCCCGCGACGAGCCGACAGATCGCGCAGCTTCAGCACTCTCTCCGGGATATACACTCGAAGATACACCGCGTGACCAGCTCAGCCCCGGAGATCGAGAGAGTCCTCGAAGCCACCTTGCGAAACCCCTTCACCCGCCGGATTACAGATGTCAAACTCCGACAAACCGAGAAGCTCCGCATACAGCCGTACACTGGTGATTCAGACCCTACCGACCATATGACAACGTTCAACATTGCTGTCGCTCGCGCACACTTTAGCGACGAAGAGAAAGATGCCGGTTCTTGCCAGCTCTTCGTCGAAAGTCTCTCGGGCCCGGCTCTAACATGGTTCTCTAGACTTGCTGAAGGTTCTATCGACAACTTTCACGACCTCTCCGCCGCCTTCTGAAACACTACGTTATGTTCACTCGCGACGGAGCTTCTATCTCGGACCTTTGGAAGATGTCCCAAGGTTCCTCCGAGAGCCTCAAAGACTACATGGAACGTTTCAAGCAAGTCGTCTCCAGGGTCCACGTTAACGACAAAACAGCTGTCGAGGCCCTAAGACACACACTATGGATCAATTCCGAGTTCCGTAAAAATCTCTACTCTCATCCCACTGTGTCCCTACAGGACGCTCTTCATCGCGCCAAAAACTTCATCATGCTCGAAGAAGATAAACGCGCGTTCTATACAAAGCAGAATACGGCTAAACAGGCAGCTCCCAAACCGGCGGAGCCGCCTCTCGAGCCGCGACAGCACGCGCCTTACGCTCGAGGAGAGAAGAAAAAACCCACCGTGTTCGCTGTCACCGGAGATGAAGCTTCTGCCTCCGCGTTGCTCGTCCGCGAGCCAGGTTGGAATGTCTGGGAACGAGATAACGATGGCAAAGCCATACCCCCGCGACCTAGCACCGCCGGTGTTCCCCACGCGGCCTACGACGAAAGCAAGTATTGTGACTACCATAAGGTCAAGGGACACGACACCAAGGAGTGTAAGCAGTTACACGAGCTCTTACTTGCAGCCTTCTCCAACGGACAGACGAACATCGAGCCTCCTCGATCTAAACAAAACAAGAGCAATAAGAGCTGGTCCAAATCTAAGGACAAGAAGAAGAACCCCCAGAGGAGGCATGACGCGGAGCCGTCACGACGGCCCGAACCTACCGCTGCTCGCCAGGACGATCATTCGTCCTCCGATGACGAAAAGCCTCAGTCCCGTCGTAAGATATTTACCATCCTCGCCGGTCCTTCCTCAGCGTCTCCAACCAAGGAACCAGTTCACCATGACCTTCGTACTACGCTCAAAAGGAAAGCTCCCTCAGACCTGCGAGTGCAACTTAACACGAAAGTCGCGGATAAGCGCGGACAACTAGTCCCGGCCCTGCCGATTTACGAACCATACTCAACTCATCGGGCACGGCTCCACGCGAGCAACCGAGCCAAGACCTTGATGACCTACGAACAAAACTGCCATCGCAAAATGCGGACCAGCGCGAGCAACGAGACCAAAATCGTGATGATCCGCGAACAAAATTGAAGTCGACGGTCGCGGATAAACGCGAACAGTGCGATCGCGACTCCGGCGATCTGCACGTAAGACTCAATACGAAGAACGCAGATATGCGCGAGCAACTGAATCGCAGTCCCCCCGATCTGCGAGCAATGCTTAACTCTAGAGTAAAGGATCTCCGCGATCGTTTGAACTCGACGGCCCCCGATTTACGGGTCAAACTTCATAAACTCCGTAGCACCGCGTCCAGTTCCCACGAGAACAGGCTGAGCGTCATTATGGGAGGGTCCCCACCCTGCGACGACTCAGTTCGTTCTGTCAAGGAATTCCGTCGCAAAGCTACAACTGCTAGGAATTGGCCGACGGTCCCGGAGAATGATCACCAGATCACTTTCTCCGCTGCGGATCTGGCAGGGGTCCATGTCCCTCACAACGACCCCCTTCTCGTCGAACTCGGGATTGGTGAGTGCGAGGTCACCAAGATTCTCGTCGACACGGGTAGCTCCGTCGATCTAATTTTTCAAGCGACCCTGGACAAGATGCGGGTGGATCCGCGTCAAATCAAGCCGTCCACTCGAGCGCTCACAGGTTTCAATGGATCATCTGAAACGGTGTTGGGGACCATACGACTCGCCGTATCCGTCCAAGGAGCAACCAAACAAGTCAAGTTCTCGATCATTGATGTCCGCGCTCCTTACAACGCCATCCTCGGGACTCCTTGGATCCATTCCATGAAGGCAATCCCTTCCACGTATCATCAATGCATCAAATTCCCCGGAGCCAACGGTCGGATACTCACGATTCGAGGCGACCAACTTGCTGCCCGCGACCTCCTAGTCAACGAAACCAAGGCTCGCCGACCTAACCCGCACATCAACACGGTGTTCCGACCAATCGAAAAGCTCTACCCACTTAAGGAAGACATTGTTGAAATCGGCCTCGACTCTTCCGACCCGAGTAAGACAGTCAGAATAGGAGTCTATTTGGCCGACGACCACAAAGATCGCATCATCTCCTTCCTCACTAGCAACGTCTCCACTTTCGCTTGGACAACAACCGACATGCCAGGGATCGATCCGACCGTGACTGTTCATGAACTCAATGTCGACCCAACCTTCAAACCGGTCCGCCAAAAGCGACGAAAGCTCGGACCCGAACGAGCCAAGCAGTGAACGACGAAGTTGATCGCTTGCTCTCGACCGGTTTCATTTCCGAAGTTCGGTACCCTGAATGGCTCGCAAACCCGGTCGTCGTCCGAAAGAAAAATGGCAAATGGCGTGTCTGCGTCGATTTCACTGACCTCAACAAAGCTTTGTCCCAAAGATAGCTTCCCACTTCCGCATATCGACCGTTTAGTAGAATCCACCTCTGGCAATGAGCTTCTTAGCTTCATGGACGCCTTCTCCGGATACAATCAAATTTTGATGCACCCAGATGACCGCGAGGAAGACCGCATTTATCACCGACCGCGGTACATACTGCTACAAAGTCATGCCGTTCGGTCTTAAAAATGCCGGAGCGACCTATCAGCGACTCGTTAACAAGATGTTCGCCGATCAACTCGGCACCACGATGGAAGTGTACATTGACGACATGCTCGTCAAGTCCGTACGAGCAACCGATCACCTAACGCATTTGGAGCAATGTTTCCTCACCCTCAACAAGTACGGAATTGAAGCTCAACCAGCCAAGTGCACATTCGGCGTGATGTCTGGAGAATTCTTAGGCTACATCGTCACCCAGAGAGGCATCGAAGCCAACCCGAAGCAAATCTCAGCAATTCTCGAGCTCCGAGTCCCAAAACAGCAAAGAAGTCCAGCGACTAACAGGAAGAATAGCAGCCTTGAATCGGTTCATCTCCCGATCAACTGATAAATGCCTCCCATTCTATGAGCTCTTACGAGGAAACAAAAGATTTATTTGGGACGACAAATGCGAGGAGGCCTTCGGCCGGACTTAAAGCCTATCTCACCACACCACCGGTGCTCGCGAAGCCAGAGGAAGGGGACATCTTGTACCTAATACATCGCCGTGTCTTCCACTGCTTAAGTAGTGTCCTCGTCCGCGAAGACCGTGGCGAACAAAAGCCCATTTTTTACACGAGCAAGCGAATGGTCGACGCCGAAACTCGATACTCCACACTTCGAAAAAATGGCACTCGCCGTGGTCACTTCGGCGAGGAAACTCAGGCCCTATTTCCAGTCGCATTCGATCGTCGTACTAACGAACCTTCCTCTCTCGAACCATCATGCAGAACACGAACCAATCAGGTCGACTCTTCAAGTGGCCGTTGAATTTGAGCGAGCATGACATCACCTATCAAAACCGTCTGCCATCAAGTCACAAGTCCTCGCCGATTTTCCTCGTCGAATTGGCTCCTAACTCGAGTCCAACCTCGTCCCACCTTAACGCTACCTGGGTGCTGCACGTCGACGGGATCGTCCACGACCAAGGTTCCGGGGCGGTGTCCAGGCTCCAATCACCTACGCGCGAATTAATCCGCCAATCCTTCCGCCTCGACTTCCAGGCATCCAACAACGAGGCTGAATACGAGTCTTTGATCGCCGGCCTCCAACTCGCCAAGGCCGTCGGCGCCACGCGTCTCGATGCCTATTGCGACTCACAGCTCGTCGCTAATCAATTCAACGGCGATTACGATGCTCGAACGATCGCATGGAAGCTTACCTCAAAGTAGTCCAGCAACTGCAAGATCTTTCGAGCACTTTACCTCACCAAGGTCCCCCGCGGAAATGTCTGCGCCGATGCTCTTGCCGCCCTCGGTAGCAAACTCAGAGATCAGGTGCAACGCACTATACCAATTCATCAACATCCTTACCCTAGCATCACGGCCTCCAACGATGACGCGAAATTCGTCACAACAATTTCTTCATCGATGCCACGAGCCTCCGGACTGGCGCATCCCTTTCATAAAATTCTCGCGCATGCAGCCTTCCCTCCGACAAGTGGGAAGCTCGCCGACTCAAAGCTCGCTGCACCAAATACGTCTTTATGAACAACATCCTCTACGATGGACGGCAAATAAAGTCTCCTTACATGCATTAGCGGGAAGAATCTACCTCGTCATGGCGAAACGCACAACGGAGAAGCTGCAGTCACTCAGGTGGGCGCATTCTCGCCCATAAGGTCAGAGCCTGGATTCTACTGGC
>CAJHQP010012261.1:0-12600 GCA_905132765.1 Moricandia arvensis
TTAGAGCATCTCCAATGTATTACCCATTTTTTCTCTAAAATGTTGTAACACCAAAATGGAGTTAAGTTTTACTCCAATGTATTACTCCATTTTTAACTCCATTCTTAAATATTTTTTATTTTTTATTTCATTATAATTGTTAATAATACCTCATACTTATAAAATTTATCCACTAAACCCCAAACTATTCTTTGTTACAAAAAACTCCTTAAAATATATTTTATTTAAATAAAAATTATTATTAAAAGTACAAGAAATTCATAAAAAAATACAATACATATTTTTGGTTCAAAGAATTATCATTGGAATATTTTCCCACAAATGCTAATTTAATGCATTTCGTAATGAAAAATGAGCTTTTTAATCTTAATATTCCTAAATCGAGCAAGAAAATTTTGAATCGTGCTTTTCATCTTCAGCAATTTCGATATCTGGAGGTGGAGTTCTCTTCCAGTTTGATTGGTGCATCGAGTTCACGCTCATCCTCAATTATCATGTTATGTAAAAATTTCATGTAGTCATGATGTCATGTAAACATTTTTTTTTCCAAAAACGAAGGTCATTTCACAATGGCAAAGCGCGACTGTAGAACTCCAAATGCACGTTCAACATCTTTCCTGCATGCTTCTTGTTGCGTTGCAAAATATTTATTTTTTGGACTCCTTGGCTCTTGAATAGTTTGTACTATAGTCGACCATTTTGGATAAATACCATCCGCTAAATAGTTAACCCATAATAATATTCTTTTTCTTGAATAAAATAATGAGCAGGGAGCGCACATACCTTGAGCAAGATGTGAGAAAAAAGATAGAAGAGTCTAACACGATTGATATCCTTATTAGTGCGTGGCATTCCAAACAGATCATGCATGCCACTTAGTCCAGTAGATCATAATCTGCCACAGCTCTCAAGAATTATAGTTGGTAGGACAATTCCTTCCTAACACTACGACCCGCATAATTTGTCCCCGCTCCAACCAGGTAGAGACAATTCTTTCACTTCCAGTTGCACTGCTAATCCAAACTACCATGCATCCGAGAAATGAAACCTTCTTTTCCACCAAGGTGATGTAAAGAAGTCTAGCATATCACTAGACGTTGGGTGACCGTAGGTTTTTCTGAAATATATATGACGATGGCTCGACAAACATACTTTTAAATAATATTTATATATTTATAAAATAATGATTAAATACCTTTTTAGTTCTTTAATGAAATCTATTTTGTTATTCTTTTGAAAAAATCACACGAAAAACTTTCAAAATAACACTCACTCACATTTTAAACTTCCGATGTTTTTGAGAACTTTAAACCCTCACCCTAACATATGTATCACAAAAAACTATCAATTGACTTACTTGTTCATCGAAGTAAAATATGACTGAAATTATACATTTACAAGTTAAAAGTAATAATGTGTCAGTTTTTCATAAATAAATAACAAAAATAAATAAAAATTAGAAAAGATTTTTTTTGAAAAAAACACTCTAATTTTTAGAAACATTTTACATCTTCAAATAAACATATAGAGTTTAGGGGTTAGGGTCTAAGGTTAAGGTCTAAGGTAGGATAATAGTCTAACATTTATGGTTTAAGGTTTAGGGTCTAGGGTTTGGGTTTAGGGTGTAGAGTCTGGCTTTAGGGTATAGGATTAAGGTCTAGGGTTAGGACTTAGGGTGAGTTTAGGATTAAGGTTTAGGGTTTAGAGTTTGGGTTTAGAGTCTAAGGTGTTAGGGTTAGAATTTAGGGTTTAGAAAGACCCTAACCCTAAACCTAAAACCTAAAACTAAAACCCAAACCCTAAACCTTAACTCTAAATCCTAGACCGCTAAGGTTAGGGTTTAGAGTCTAGGGTTTAGGGTTTAGATAAACTTTAACCCTAAACCAAACCCTAGACCTTAACCCAAAACTCAAACCCTAGAATCTAACCCAAACCCTAAGACCTTAAGGTTAGGGTCTAAAGGTTTAGGTTCGGGTTTAGGGTCTAGGGTTAGTTTAGGTTAGATTACGGGTTTAGTCTGGCGTTTAGGGTCTAGGATTTAGATCTAGTTTAGGGTTAGAGATTAGGGTTAGGGTATAGGTTTAGGGTTAGGTTAGTTAGGGTTAAGGGTTAGATAGGGTCTAGGGTTAGGGTTTATAGGTTTAGTTGTACAACTATACTTTAGGATTATCTAGATCTAAGGGTTAGGGTTTAGGCTGTAGGGTTAGGGTTTTAGGGTTAGGGTCTAGGGTTAGGGATTTAGGTCTAGGTTTAGGGCTGGGTGATTTAGGGTTAGGGTTTAGGGTTTAGGAGTTAGGTTTAGGGTTTATGATTAGGTTAGGGTTTAGGGTTAGGTTAGGGTTAGGTTTAGGGTTTAGGTTAGGGTTTAGGGTTTAGGGTTAGGGTCTAGGGTTAGGGTTAGGGTTTAGGGTCTTAGTAGGTTAGGGTTTAGGGTTAGGGTCTAGGTTAGGGTTTAGGTTAGGGTCTAGGGTTAGGTTTAGGGTTAGGGTCTAGGTTAGGGTTTAGGGTTAGGGTTAGGGTTAGGGTTAGGATTAGGGTTTAGAGTCTAGGTTAGGGTTTAGGATAGGGTTAGGGTTTAGGGTTTTAGATAGACCTTAACCCTAAACCTAAACCTAAACCCTAAACCCTAAGACCCTAAACCCTAACCCTTGACCCTAAACGCTAAGACCCTAACCCTATACTCCTAACCCTAACCCTAGACCCTAACCCTAGATCCTAACCCTAGACCCTATATCCTAAACCCTAACCCTAAACCCTAGACCCTAATCCTAGACCTAAACCCTAGAACCTAACCCTAGACCCTATACCCTAACCCTAACCCTAAACCCTAAGACCCTAAACCCTAAACCCTAGACCCTAAACCCTAACCCTAGCCCTAAACCCTAGACCTAACCCTAACCCTATATCCTAAACCTAACCCTAACCCTAAACACCCTAAGACCCTAATTCTAGATCCTAACTCTAACCCTAACACTAGACCCTATATCTTCAACCCTAACCCTAAACCCTAACCCTAAACCCTAAGACCCTATATTCTAAACCTTAGACCTAGACCTTAACCCTAAGACCCTAACCTAAAACCCTAACCCTAGACCTTAAACCCTAACCTAAAACCCTAACCCTAACCCTAGACCCAAAACCCAAACCCTAGACCCTAAACCCAAACCCTAGAACCTAAACCCTAACAACCTCTACTCATTATATCCTAACTCTAAACCTTACTCATAATACAACTTCTTGAGGTACAAAAAAGTAGAAGTTAAAAAAAAAAATAATACAAAGTCCTTCATGAATGGGGTAAGTGATGAAGTGATACAAATATACTTATTTTCTTCGTAATTGAAATAACACACGTAATTTCTTCCTATTTTCTGGCTTCCGAATTAGTTCTGCAACAGCTAAGAAAGTAAGCATGAATCTACAACTGCTAGTTAGTAATAGTCACAAGTTAGGCATCAAAGATGAGCTAAATGCAAACATGTATAATGAAAAATATTTGGCAAATACATACATGAGAAAAGGAACTTGTTTCATGGTGTCAAGTAAACGGCTAAGAAAGTAAGCATGAATCTCCAACTGCTAGTTAGTAATAGTCACAAGTTAAGTATCAAAGATGAGCTAAATGCAAACATGTCTAATGAAAATATTTGACAAATACATACATGAGAAAAGGAACTTGTTCATGGTGTCAAGTAAACGTCTGGATCTCAAACCCTGAACATATAAAACAATTTAGATACAAAGGAGATCAGCATGAAGAAGTAACAAAAAAAGAATGATCATCACAAAAGGGATGATCCATGTGGTCTATACTAGATTCAAACAGTAACCGAGAACTATATAAAGATGTGGTTAGTTCTGAGTAAGAAAGTTAAACAAGTCGAGTAGGTAAGAAAACTAAGTAAACAACAAGTAAATACAACAAGGAACCAGTAAAAAAAAGGAAGAAAGCACAAAGCAAGGAACCAATAACCCAGAACTATATAAAGATGTGGTTACTTCTGAGTACGAAAGTTAAACAAGTTCAGTAAGTAAGAAAACTAAGTAAACAAGGAAGTAGTAAGAAAGTAAACAACGAGTAAATACATCAAGGAAGCAGTAAAAACAAGGAAGAAAGCAACAAAGCAAGGAATCAAGAAACAAATAAGAAAGAACACAAGCACACACAGAGAACTAAGGAACAGTTGAACAAAGCAAGTTAAACAAGTCCAGTAGTAAGAAAACTAAGTAAATAAGGAAGCATTAAGAAAGTAAACAACGAGTAAATACAGCAAGGAACCAGTAAAAACGAGGAAGAAAGCAACAAAGCAAGTAATCAAAAAACAAATAAGAAAAAACACAAGCACACACAGAGAACTAAAGAACAATTGAACAAAGCAAAGAGAGAAAATAACGAAGCTAAGTAAGAAAGCAAACCAATAAAGAATCAAGAAAGCAAGCATTAATGCAAGTGTATATGCATATATAACTACGAATGGACACATGTATGTTTGTGTGAATGCAAATTTAAGTGATGAGAAGAACCTATATATAACATTCTCTGAGATACATCACATCAGACTATGGAATCTGTTGCTGCAGAGGAAAACATAGAGAATATCAAACTATACAAGCAAAATCAAAAGACCAAACGAAAATGATTGAACAAAGTTTGGTATGGTAGGATTACTTTGTAGTTCTCTGAATGATATCTAGAATCTTCATTCGATATTGTATCTGTAGGCAAAAAAATAGAAGATGACAGTGAACACAACTACCTGGAAAAAAACAAGAGATTTAAACTTAGGAAACTAGAAGATGCAGTTCTAGAGTTTGTCTTCCATACTAAAGGCATACACAACTTTCAGCATTATTTTCAAGACCATTCCTATTTTGATTACCTTTTCCATAAGTTTGTTCTTCCTTGCTCTATAACCATTTATGCTTTTTTCTCCAGACTATGGACTGTTGTGATTAAAGGACCTGACAATATGAGAGATACATCAACGAATACTAAATACTGATTGATACTCAACAAGATGGAAACTTACTAGTGTTTTTCAGAGGCTTAAGGTTGGGGTTCCAAGCCAGGTTTCCAGAAAATGCATGAATCTATGACTTCTAGTTCACAATAGGCACAAGAACACACATCTGACAAAAAATAATTTGACAAAGAGTTGCTTGTATCAGACATTCATGAAAAAGATGAACCTGCTTCATGGTGCCAGAGAACTCATAAGGTTCCTGGTTCAGTTGTATGAGTCATTGATGAAAAAGATGAACCTGTTCCATGGTTCCTGGTTCAGTGACTGGTTGCATTGCAAGTAAAGATGACTGATCTCAGACCCTGAATAATTAAAAAAAGTCAAATGAAATATTTAGATGCAAACAAGATCAGAATGAAGAAGTAACAAAAACAGAATGTTCCACCTTCACAAAAGAGAGAGATGATCCATGTGGAGGCAATGTTGATGAACTAGGACTTTAGTTTCCTGGATGTCTCACTAGAGAGTCTCCACCTGTACAACTTTCAAAGCGTAACCGGAAAGTATTTAAAGATATTAAGCTAGGGGTTAGTTCTGAGTAAGGAAGTAAAGAGAGTTAAACAAGTCCAGAAGGTAAGGAAGTTAAGTAAGCGATGAAGAAACTAAGAAAAACAGACAAAATAATCATCAAGCTAGTAAGGAATCAAGTAATAAAGTAAACAACCTCAATGCAGCAAGTACGCAAAGAAACAAGAAAACAAGCATGCAGAGAATCAAGGAACAAGCAAAAAAAGGTAAGCAAAATAATTAATGGAGCTAGTAACTAAAGAAAGAAAATAACTAAGAAAGCAAACCAGTAAAGAATCAGGAAGGCAAGTTATGTATATATATGAACTATATAACTAATGTAATAATAGTTATAGCAAATAATCAATGAACTAAAACAGAGATATCAAGAAACAAAGAATAAAATCTGAACTCAACAAGTCAGAGAAGCAATCAATGCACTAAACAGAAGAACCAAAAGACAAAGGAAGCAAGCAAGTAAAGCATCTAAGGGAGTAATCAAGGAAGCAAGAAAACAAGTTAAGAAAAAAAAACACAAGCAATAATAATAATAATAATAGTAAACAAAAGAAGCAAAGAACTAAGCAAGAAAACAGGTTAAACATGTAAGGATCGGCGAAGGAAGCAATGAAACGAAATAAATAATTAAAGAACATATATATGCATGAGTGCGTAATGTATATATGAATGTATGCATGAATTCACGAATGCATGCAATGTGTTTGGAAACTAGATGATGCAGCTCAAAAGAATAGATACAACGCCCTTCATGAATGGGTTTAAGTGATACCTTATATACTTATTTTCTTCGTAACTGAAATAACACACGTAACTCTTCCTATTTTTCTGGCATACAAATTAGTTCTGCAACAGCTAAAGAAAGTAAACATGAAGTTAGTAATAGACACAAGTTAGGTATCAAAGATGAGCTAAATGCAAACATGTCTAATGAAAAATATTTGGCAAATACATACATGAGAAAGGAACTTGTTTCATGGTGTCAAGTAAACGGCTGGATCTAAACCCTGAATAAGTAGCATAGACATATAAAAGAATTTAGATACAAAGGAGATCATCACAAAAGGGATGATCCATGTGGAAGCAACAATTAGAGATACTTTCAAACAGTAACCGAGAACTATATAAAGATGTGGTTAGTTCTGAGTAAGAAAGTTAAACAAGTCCAGTAGGTAGGTAAACAAGGAAGCTAGTAAGGAATCAAGTATATAGGAAAACAAGGAAGCAGTAAGAAAGTAAACAACAAGTAAATACAGCAAGGAACCAGTAAAAACAAGGAATCAAGAAACAAATAAAAAAGAACACAAGCACACACAGAGAACTAAGGAACAATTGAACAAAGCAAAGAGAGAAAATAACCAAGCAAGTAAAACAAACCAGTGAAGAATCAAGAAAGCAAACATTAATGCAAGTGCATATGCATATGCATGTATGTACGAATGTAAGTATGTGTGAATGCAAATTTAAGTGATTGGGAAGAACATATATAACATTCTCTGAGATACTGAGACTATGGAATCTGTTGCTGCCGAGGAAAACAGAGAGAATATCAAACTATACAAGCAAAATCAAAAGACCAAAAGAAAATGATTGAACATACTTACAAAGTTTGGTAGGATGACTTTGTAGTTCCCTAAATTATATCTAGAAGCTTCTTTCGTAATTATATCTGTAGGCAAAATCAACAGAAAAAATTAGAAGATAATAGTGAACACAACGTTCTTATGACCGTAATACCTGATTTATCCTACTCACTTTAACTAAAACTGTTTGATTAATCAACGTCCTTCATGAATGGTTAAGTGATACCTTATAATTCTTTTCTTTGTAATAGCTAAGCAAGTAAGCATGAATCTCTGACTTCTAGTCCATAATAGGCACAAGCACACACATCTGACAAAAAAAAAATTACAAAGATTTGCTTGTATAAGACATTCATGAAAAAGATGAACCTGTTTCATGGTGCAAGTTCCTGGTTTAGTGACTGGTTGCATTGCAAGTAAAAATGCCTGATCCTTAGACCCTGAATAATTAAAAAAGTCAAATGAAATATTTAGATACAAACAAGATCAGGAATGAAGAAGTAACAAAAACAGAATGTTCATAGAGATAATCCATGTGAAGGCAATGTTGATGAACTAGGACTTTAATTTCCTCGAAAGACGCTAGAGAGTCACACGTACAACTTTCAAAGAGTAATCAAAGAGTATCTAAAGATATAAAAAGCTAGGAGTTAGTTCTTAGTAAGGGAGTAAAGAAAGTTAAACAAGTCCAGAAGGTAAGGAAGTTAAGTAAGCGATGAAGCAACTACTAAGATTAGTAAGGAATCAAGTATTTAAGAAATCAAAGAAACAAGAAAGAAAGAAAGAAAGAAAACAAGCATGCAGAGAATCAAGGAACAAGCAAATAAAAAGTAAGCAAATAATTAAGGGAGCTAGTAACTAACAAACCAAAGAAAGAAAAAAACTAAGAAAGCAAACCAGTAAAGAATCACGAAAGCAAGTTATGTACAAGGAAGAAAGAAAACAAGTTGAGAAAAAAGCACAGGGAATCAAGGAAGCAAGAAAACAAGCTGAGAAAAAAGCAAGCAATGAAGTAAACAAAATAAGCAAGTAGGTGGTCTTATTATGCATGAAGAATCCATCGATAAAGGAAGACCTCTCTGTTTCTTTTTCTTGCTCTTGTGTAGCTTGAAATTTATAAATATAAAATAAAAGACTAAACAGAAGAAAAGATTGAGAGAGAGATACATAGGACACAGATTTAACAAATTCCAGAGGAATCAAAGAAAAACAAGGAAGCAAGTAAGAAATAAATAGAAATTAGAAAGAAAACAAGCACACAGAGAATCAAATAAACGAACTAAAACTAATGTAATAGATCTTAAATTAAATATACATTGGTCCATGATGATTTTAAAGAATCATGTTTAGACAGCTAGTTACCGTGAGAGTTAAGTGAGAACACTTACAAAATTAAGTAGCAAATAATCAATGAACTAAACATAGATAAAAAAAAACTGAACTCAACAGAGAAATCAGAAGCAAGCAATTAGAACATGCAAGGGAGTAATCTAGGAAACACAGGAAGGAAGGAAGGAAGCAAAGGAAGCAAGTAAACAGGTTAATGCATGCATGTAAGCAAAGAAGTGATGAAGGAAGCAATGGACAAAGAATGTAACTAAAGAAGAATATATGCATGGCTGCGTATGCATTTATAGGGATTCTGTGCCTGAACGCAAGCATGTAAGCAATAGATATTAAGTTATGTTGTCCCTCAAGTCATGTTTAGAGTTCCATTTGCAATGAACAGGACCATCAACTGAGCGGTCCCTGAAAGGTACGGCATTATATACGGTGGTTTCTGATTTTAGAGCATAACCAAAGTTTTAAATTTGACTAATGCAGAAGAAAGAAGGAGAATACAGCTTGAAACTACAAGAGAAAAAAAACACACGACTAGGAATAATAAAAAAAAAATAAAAAAATAGGGAAGACACATACCTGACCAAGAAGATGACACTCTAGAGGAACCCATTTGTGTGATCACCACAGTCCATAGCCCACTTGGAAATAAAATATGATTCCTTCCAAGAAAAATAGAATACTTGGAAATAAAATATTGGAAAGATGAAAGATAATTTCCCTATTTTTTTAAGTTAAGGTTCAATACAATATATTTTACAGTATAATTAATAATACAAGATATTATGGAAATAAGTTTTTAAAATTGATTATTTATTCAAAATTTACCACTAATATATTTTAAAGAATAATTTACCAATCCTTTTAGATATTCCTCATATATAGGAATAAATATATATGATCATTAAATAATATACTGAATGGTGTAATTATCTTTAATAAAATTGTATTTTTCCTTATTTAAGTTTAGATTCAATACAATATACTTCAAGAAACAAAATCTAAACAATAAACTATGTATTAATTACTATAAATAATATAAAGGAAATTTATGTATATAACTTATCAAGTATATAGCTACTAAAAATAGGTTATATGAAAATTATAATTTTTATGATTATGTTTTCTCACTATTATAATAAATGCATCTATTTGCTTATTTCAAATCAATAAGTTTTGTACAAAATGTTGCAATATTTAATTATAATTCTTAATTAATCAGTACTATACTATAATATGTACAAAACATAAAATACTATATCATAATATTGAAACAATTAAATTAAAATATTATTATATAATTTTTTGGGAAAGGGCATAAATATTATTATATAACTACGCAATATATAACACCCTACACTAAATAACATAGCGAACTTTTTTTTATTGTTAATACATAACGACATAACGAATTAGTTTATGACATAACGAATTAGTTTATAACATAACAAAAAAAATCTTAAAATGTTTATCCAATTTTTGTTGTTGTTGTCACCTATGACTATGACTATGAACGAAGTTCAAAATAAAAGAAACACAAAACTAACTAATCAAACATCTTATCTAATATCTTAATATAACCCAATCTTTCAGTCAAAAAAAAATATATAACCCAATCATTTTTATTTAGTCAATATTCTAGTTTAGGTAGGCTTTTAAGTTTTAACAGATGAAATATAGTTTTAACAGATGAATTATAGTTTTAACTATTTTGGAGAATTTTTCCAAATAGAATATACCTGACGATGACTATGAACGAAGTTCAAAATAAAAGAAACACAAAACTAACTAATCAAACATCTTATCTAATATCTTAATATAACCCAATCATTTTTATTTAGTCAATATTCCAGTTTAGGTAGGCTTTTAAGTTAACAGATGAAATATAGTTTTAACAGATGAATTATAGTTTTAACTATTTTGGAGAATTTTTCCAAATAGAATATACCTGACGATGAGGCTGGGGGAGAGAAAGCAAATGAATGATCTAAGAGCTCATCAGCACAAATGTAGACATCGAGAGGAGCATGTCTCCGTAAACACAAGAGGCGTCCACCATGCTTGTGTCGGATCATCAAACACCAACGAACAAAAACATAGAACAAAGAGAGAGACATGGTCATGGACGAGGGAGGGGGGGGGGGGGAATAATCGGAAGAGTGAAGAGTGAAGAAAACATGGTTCTCTCTATGCCTAACGTTTGTATAATATATAGAGATGTAACTAAAAAAAAAGTTACCGTTGCTGTTGAAAAAGAAAAAGAATGTTACCGTTTGTTTGAAAATAAAAGTTACCGTTTTGTAAATATTGAAACTTTTGTGTTTTTCTTTTATTACTGTCTCTGCTCTTCTCGAAAGTTGTGATTTTTGAATTTTCATTATTAAAACTTGGTTGACTTGTCCTGCTATGATTAAATGCACCAAAAATATCTTATGTACTTCCCAGTTGATGATGTTCCCAACACTCAACAATCTAGAAACCACTCTCAGCCAACATTAGCTATTCATTCGATAACTGTTTGGAGTGTAATTAACAAAACGTAGAGGTATTTATTTACATTTTGTTAATTAGTTTGATACATGATCAGTTTCAACAAGGAAAGAGATTGTGCACCACAACATTTTTAACATCTGCAACTCTGCCTATTGAAAAAAGAACAGAAACTACTAGGGTAAATCAAATAAGGAGAAGGAAAAATAAAAGACAAGTTAAAAACAGATATAACATTGGGATTACTTGTAATGACTTTGTCAAGTGAACAACACTCCATTTTGTTACACCATATGTAGGGATGTAATGTGAAGTAAAATTACCCAGCCCACTGCAACTTACACAATACCCAACCTATAAAAACCCAAAAAATATTAGATTAGTAATTTAAATCCATAAAATAACCATATAGAATATGGGTTGATCTACGGGTATTATAAGAGGAATTAGAGTTATTATAAAAATAGTTTTTTTATTTTTTAATTTATTTTTAATATTTTGGTTTAATGGAAAAATAAATTTTTTTACGGTTTGACAAAAAAACAAAATTTTGCATTTTTTGTGAGAAAGTTTTTTTTTTTTTTTGCAGTTTAGCGAGAATTCATTTTTTTAGGAAAACTTGTTTTGGCAGAAAAACTTGTTTTGCGAGAATATTCATTTTTCTTATTTTTGCAGAAAAAAACTTATTTTTGTAGTTTTGACGGAAAAACTCATTTTTCAGTTTTGGCAAGACAACTCATTTTTGCGGGAAAACCCATCTTCGTGATTTTTTTGAAAAAAACTTGTTTTTCGATTTTGATGATTTTTTTTTTACTGTTTTGGGGAGAATTTTCCAGTTTGAAGAGGGGTAAATTCATTTTTGTGATTTGGACGGAAAAAAAAATCTTATATTGTTCTTGGTTGTTTTAGAGCATCTCCAATGTATTACTCCATTTTTTACTCTAAAATGGTGTAAAACCAAAATGGAGTTGAGTTTTACTCCAATGTATTACTCCATTTTTAACTGCAATTCTTAAATATTTTTATTTTTATTTATTTATAATTGTTAATAATACCTCATGCTTATAAAAATTTACCAATAAATCCCAAATTATCTTTTATTTACAAAATTCTTTAAAATATATTTATTTAAATTAAAAATTTATTATTAAAAAGTACAAGAAATCATAAAAAAGAGTCAATACATATTTTGTTTCAATAATTATCATTGAAATATTATCATTGGACAATACTTCACCAATCTTAGTGGATACGGAAGCGATTTTCCGGCTTATTAAATCTATTATTTTATGTTATTTTTATTTTATATTATTTATGTTTATGTTTTAAAATTACTTTATGCATTTTTATGTAAAATTATTAAATAATACTTTGTGAAATATCCTATTATTTGTCATGTTATTGTATTATTTTTATATATTATTTTAAGTAAGAAATAAAAAAAATTAAAGAATTATATGACTAATTCATAAATAAAAAACTTCAACTCCAAAATGGAGTAATGGGTAAGATTACTCCATAAATGGAGTAACACTAGCCATTACTCCATTTTGGAGTTGGAAATGAAGTGGAGTTGGAATAAATTTTACTCCAAAATGATATTTGCGAGAAGAAAATGGAATAGGGTTGGAGAAGCC
>CAJHQP010012262.1:0-12600 GCA_905132765.1 Moricandia arvensis
GCAAAACAATTATATAGAAAAAGATCTAAAATAAGTCCGCTAGTTGAATTTACAGTTTTTCCCATTTGTAAAAGAGTCTCAATCTCTTTTCTTCCCCATCAAAAATCAAGATCGAAACCTTGCAGAGTTCCAAAGAGATTACAAAACCCTAGCCATCAAGGTGTCTCTTTTTCTCTTCTCTCTCTTTTGATATTGGTCTCTCTTCTTCCTCTCTCTCTCTAATTTGTCCCTCTCTCCCTCTTTACCGCATTGGAGCCGAGTCGCCGGAGCATTACCAGATCGCCACCAGAGAGCAGCCGCCGGTATTCCCTCGCCTCCGTCGAGATGTCCTGTGGTGTTGATGATGTTGTGGTTCGTCGCTGCTTGTTATCGTGTTCAGATATGCATTCCAGATCAGTCTCCTGATCTTCCATTCATGTGGGTTGGTCTCGAAACCAGTTTCTTCTCTTGAAATCTTATACCGTTGAATGTAAGATTAGGGATGGTTAGTCTTGATTGCTCATTAGGTTGTTAGATCATAACGATTTCTAGGTTGCTATATACATATGACATACTGCATAAGAGTGCTCATACTGTTAAAAGAGAATGGATTGATTGTGTTGATGTGAGGAATTAGTTGCGCAATTGTTTGTTGTTGTTTATGACTTGATGGTGAGCTGGGTGGTTAGAAAGAATAAGACGATTAGGTTATTAGAAGCTTGAATGGGATCGATAATTGAATTAGGACGTGCTATGTGTTTTATGTGAGTGTCTTTGAAGTGTTGAAAGTACAGAGAGAGAGTGATGTCGGTTAGGCATGTGGTTTGCTGGTTAGTCTTGTGTGTGTGTGCAACTACCGGTTGGGCAGGGTGCTGGACGTTGTGCGTTCGACCATCAGCCTGGGGGGGGGGAGACATCTATCGTTGTGTGTCTGGCGGTTTGCATCGCGAGGGACAGAAATATATGGATGTGAACCATGTGAAGATGTGTGTGTATGTGCTTGTATGTGTGTTTAGTGTAGTTAATTGTTATTTGTAATCGACTCATAATGAATGTTTGTACGGCTAGTCAGTCCTCAATCTGCATTGAGCTATATTGGTGGCCATGCAGAGAGGCTTGTCTAGAACTCATCTTACTGAGTAGTCCACTTACTCATGCCATATTCTCCCTTTCCATTTCTCCTCCCTCTTACAGGACTATGAATTAGATGTTTTGGATATCGGTTGGTTTGTGGATTTAAACAGAAGGAACGCGAATGGTGATTCTTAGACCATTGGTGGGACATGATGGCTTGTCTTTTGACGTAGACACATGTCACTAAGCCCACTCTTAAGCCTGATCGTTTTAGGGGAAGATGGGCTTACAATTTGGTATCAGAGCACACACTAAGATATCTCTCTATTAATGTGAAAGATCAGTTTTTGCCTTGGTGAAATCCGTATTTCAGTTTGTGAAAACGTTTGTGAAAGTTTATGGTGCCTTTAAAGTTTTGCGAATTGTTTTGAAAAAAACAACCATATATCATGTTTATGCTTCTATTACTGTTTTGATAGGATCCGGTTACTTATGAGATGCCTTCGCCAGCCATGGCTTCTTCGAAATGGTTAAAGTTCTTTAGTTCATTGTGCATGTTCTAGTTTAATTTTTGCACTCCAAACTGATCAACTTTTTAGACCGTATCGGAGGTGTTAGATCATAGACCAAAGGGTACCCTTGCATTTACAATCAAAACTATTTTATGTAAAGTTCAAAATGAGAAGTGAAGCGCGGAGTGTTGATGCACCATCGTCAAAGGAGTGCAGAGTAGTTTGTGAGGTGTTTCTCCATTTCCTGAGCCAAGGTGATGCTATCTAAGCATGGATGTGGTCACGAACGAACCATATTTTAGAGGAGGGGTAGTCATTCTCGTGTAGGGGTCGCCAAGGAGGAAGCGGGTTGTCCAAAAAATACCCCCATTGTGGATGTGGGTACTCTAGAAGGAAGTTCTAAAATAAGCGTGGGTGGACGTAGTTCAGACGTTTCCGAGATTCTGTTCAGCCAAGGACTATAATGATGAGTTCATGCTGTAGGAGTAGGACTCGTGTTTTTCTTTCTCTTAATTGCTTTTTGGTTTTCATTTATTAGCTAAAGTTTCCTACTGATTGAGTAGCGTGCTTCAATCTTTTAATGATTCTATTGTGGCCCTACTCCCATTTCTCTTATTATATTGATTCATTGGCTTTAAAATTCTTGACTAAAGTTTCGTGTGGATTGAGTTCCTTCCCCGGATATTTTTGTCTCTTCGATGTATCTGTGGGATAGGGTGTTACAACTTTGAGAATGAGGGTATTCAACTCAAATAGTTTGTCTTTACTTCTGCCTAGGAGTAATCGGGCCCCCGTGTTGAGATCCTTCACCTCAAAATGAGCAGGAAAGAATTCTACAGATAATTGATTAGCATTACACAAGCGGTAAACGGATATGAGATTTTTGTGAAGATAAGGAACATATAAAATATTGTTTAAGGAAAGAGTGAGATGGAGTAGATATAGTTAATGAACCAGTATGCGAGATGGGAAGTCCCGAACCATCAGCGATAACCACTTCTTTGGCACTGTTGTATGGCTGATGAAGCGCCAGGTTGTTGAGATAAGTAGTGAGGTGATGAGTGGCTCCACTGTTGAGTATCCAGTTATTTGGATTGTAGTTCATAAATGCAATATTCGCACGAGGTTTCCATGTGGCTGGTGACGAGGAGTAGCAACTCGTATAGTTGTTTGAGTAGGCGCCTGATGCTTGATACTGAGCGCAACGTCTAGCACTATGACCGCAGACGCCACAGATTTGGCAATTGCCTTGATAACTATGCTTACCTTGCTCCTGTCGAGGTTGAAAGTTTTGTTGCTGCCAAGTCTGAGAGTTACGATTGTTGGAGCGGTTCTGTCCACGACTACTGTGAGACAAGTTGCTTTTTCATTTATTGTTGTTGTTTGTGTAAGGACGGTAGCTCGCAACATTCGCATAGACGGGTAAAGGAGATGAGTTGACCACCATCGATTACAGTTTAATTTCATGATTCAGTAGCTTCTCATGAATTTCAGAGAGAGAGAGGGAGGCAGATTACGACTCGGTATTTGATCAGCCACCAGTTTGTAATCGTCAGACAAACCTTCAAGAATGTACTCAATCTGGTCTTTGAGGTCCATGGCTTTTTCTAGAAGTGAAAGTTGATCAAATCGAGTCGTAAACCCCTGCAGGTATTCATCAATAGACTTAGTTTCCTTTTTCCATTGTTTGTTTTGTTTTTGTGGCTGCTGGATATGACCTCGGGTTCATTTTGCATAAGTAAAGGAGAGTTTCTCCCAAATCTGAGCCGACGTCGATGTGGTAGAAAGGATGGGATGAATAGAAACAGAGATATTACCGAGCAAGGCACTATAGAGGAGCTGGTCTTGCCTTTGGTATGCAGTGTAAGCGAGATGGATGGTGATTAGACCATCGTGGGTGTTCATCGGTGGAGAAATCTCGATTGTTCCTTCGATGTAACTTTCAAGTCCATAGCATTTGAGCAAGGCATGAACTTGACAGCTCCACATCAAGAACTTGGAGGCTGTTAGCTTAGTAACATTTGACATGTTAATATAGAGGAGATTGACTGAATCGACAGTCACAGTCTCGGAGTTTGACGGTGAAGCCATGAAAACAGGGAAGAAGAAGATGAATTTACGTTGGGAGGCGGCTAGGTTATTGGGAAAAAAATAGGTCTTTGAACCGTAAGTCTCTGATACCATATAGAGTGGAAGGCTTAATCTTATTAAGAATCAGTGTACAATATATACACAAAGAGACCATGAGGTCATTAGGAATTAAGTATTGACAAATATATTCTTTCTATACATACATACTCTACAAAAAGAGGCTGAGAAGATCCGTACACTTACAGTGTAAAAACTAAGAATGAAATATTTGATGAGATAGGAATGTATGCTCTCAATCAGTATAAGCCAACACTAAAACAATTAAAGCACTAAGTTACTTCTTTAGTTATAATTGCTGAAGAAAAAGGTAGAAAACAATCATATGGCAAGAGAGGACATTGGGATGACATCATGGCTCTGCTCCACCATAAAGGCTTCAATGGACTTCAACAATTTCCCTTCATTACACATTTATAGAGAGACGGGAACAACCGTCGCAATGGCAAAGCAGCAGCTCCTTGGACAAGACAAGCTCCCATTATTGACACGAATGAAGAAGAGAGAAAAAGAATTTTCTACCTTGGGAGAGTTTTCTTGTGAGAGTAAGCAAGTAGAGAATTTGAAAGCTTACTCTGCATACTTATAGAAAACTGGACTTACTATTCATCCTCAGAATTTTAGCCATCATTTCCGCCTAACTTATCTAACACGCCTAACATCTCGCAAGAACGCATCGGCAATTCTCGCAAGCTGGGGGGCTAACTGTTGGAGTAAAAATGGTCACAAGGGAATCAATGCCTAAAAGTTACCACGGAAACATTATCTCTCTTTCGTATAAAAGAAAACAAGAAATCGTCGCATCCAACCATATAATATCTTTTCAAGAAACTAACGCGATAATACGCTGTCCCCTCTGTTCCACCGGGTGCCTGGCGTGTTCACTGATCGGGTGGATCTATATGCTTCGGGAGTGAGACGAGTGCTTTAAGAGAAAAAACCCCCTTTTTCTTTGACCTAAACATAGCCCTTGCTTTGCTCATTTGACACCTTGACGAAATCGGTAGCCGAACCACCCCGTTTTTTGGTTAAAGTGGACTCATCAAAGGAATCCCCAAAATTTATACAAAACTTCTACCCCGAGCACACGCAATGGAGCCGTAGACAGTCAAGTGAAATGTGTTCTCCACTTTCGGACCTCGCAAAGAGAGAATGTGCTTTTTTCTCACTTTCTGTCTCATCACTTCAACAGAAGCCTTACCAAAGTCAAGATATTGGGTATGTAAGTAGGAATGTGCTATGCTGATGCTGACTGTCCTTTTTTCAACAATGTATTTTTCATTCAATCCAATATCTTTCCGTAGAAACTAATTGAGCTCCGTCTGATCTCCTAGAAGCGGAAGAGATGGTGCAGATGCCAAAGATGATGAATTTCGCTTGTCCCAGCCAACTAGTAAACTTATACAATTGAAGGAACAACGACATCACCTCCAACTCTAGTCTAGATGCCCGTGGGCATTAGATTGCAAGGGCGACTAGACAAACGCAACGTCTAGTCGCCCACGGGCGACTAGAACTTGGGAAAAGTATAGTTACCCATGGGAGACTATACGCACCCCACGTAGTAGCCATGGGCGACTAGACTCCCCACAAAGTCTAGTAACCCATGGGCGACCAAACCCGTACAAACAACTAATTGCCCATCCTCGACTAGACCGTACCTCACTCTATCTTTTGAATCATGACTAGGCTGTTTCTTGTTTCGTCACGATTAGAGTTTTCGTTGAATTTTTACGATAAAAATTGCCAAGACTTGTTTTCTCGTAAAACTCTGACCCACTCGTATAAAACGATAATGGTTAGCTTAAACACCAATGTTATCTCGACTATATGATTGGTTTCTTATTTTGTGGATTCGGTATATGTAATCATACGAAAGATGAATTCTCCGAAAGAAAACGTAAAAATGCTTAAGTCACAAAACATCCCTAAAGTGTCAAAAACGCGATAAAAGCCCACTTAGGTTGTAGACTAGAATGAGCCTAATTATAATAAAGGTCTACCGGACATCTGAAGAAGCAAAATGGAAAAGAAGATAATTGTCAAGTTACGAGATAATTATGAAAGATCGAGAAGATAAGGAAGATTTTCGCGGAAGGATAAACTCGAATTCGGATCAGAAAAGGAAAGACGACCGACCTTGAAGACCTATATAAGAGAAGAAAAGGGAGAAGGACGCACAAACACGAAATTCTCTGCAACTTAGCACTTAAAGCAGTTTAGGCAACTTTCCGTTTTTGTTATCGAAATGCGACCCATAAGCAGATTCAGAATAAGATCTCTGTTGCTCTTTTCTTCATCTTGATTTATTTTGTTTCATATGTTCTATCATAACTTGACTACTTATCGTTAGGCTTAACTGAAATCGGAGACCTCAAAGAAAGTTAGGGTTCTTAGCTTTCTTCCGATTACGGGAATCGACAGTGTGAATTTCAGTTCCCATAATGCTAGAAAGTGGTAAAACAAATAGTTCAAAAAAAAGTTACCCCTAACAAATTTTATTTTGACACAATAATTTTTTTTTGAAAATCATTAGTAGATATAGCAAATCAGAATTCAAACACCTTGTAAAAACGTTTTTTTTTTGTTTTGAAACTAATTTAATATTCAATTAAAAAACAATCATATGCGGTTGGTTCATGTTAATTTCCAAATTATTAGTAGTTTGGTTATATTTAAATTTCCTTTTGTTTTAACAGCGACTTGTTTAACTATAAGTCTTTTGACTTAGATTATTCGATAATGGTGTAGAAAAAAATAAACATTATGTTGTAAATTATTAATTTATAAAATTATTATTGGGCAATTATTTCAAGTAGCTATTTCTCAGTTTTGTCATTAAAAGATCCCACAAAGAAGAAAATGACGAAAATATATTTTATTAAAGAGCCTAAAGACTTTACAACCATTTTTATAGATATATAAATAAATAAATAAATAAAGATTTTTTTATAGTTTCGAAGTATATGTTTTTAAATTCTATTTTTTATTAAAAAAATTAAAAACTGTTTTTTTTTGCCAATTTTCTTTTTGAATTCAAAAATGCTTTTCGAAACTATTTTAAAAAGTTTGATTTTTTTATTTTCAATTTCGATATTTATTTTAATTATTTAAAAAATAATCTCCATCCCTAAAACTTTATGCCTTAAATCTGAACGTTAAGTCTAAATTAGTTAACCTCTTAAGGTCATCCTAGGGAATTTCTGATTATTATTTTATTAGAATATTTTAAAATATCATAAGACAAATTTTCAACAGATACTTAGGAATTGAGAATGCAATATTAGTAGAAACAAACATATTTCAAAAACATCATTTTTGTTGTTAATGAATATTTACTCTATCACTGAAACTATTTATATGGTAGTTAAAAAGATATATTTTTATTTGTTATACTCTGTTACAGTTTCAATTAATTAAGTTTGGAGTTGTATTAATAGACTAATTAGTGTAAAATATTTAAACTTTGAAACTTCCCCAGACAAATAGAATAGTTATTATTTTTGGTTTAGATTAATATTGCTAACTACAATAAAACTCTATAAATTAATAATGTTGAGACTTTGATATTTTATAAATTTATAAAGTTATTAATTTACAGAATATTTTCTATTTTAGATTTATATATTTTTAAAGCATGTTTATGTAAGAATACAAATAATACCTAAATTTATGGTATATGTAATAATTAAAACTTAAGAATTTTATTTTTATATTGTTTTATTATATTATTTGGTTTATATGAAAAATGTTTCGTAAAATGTAAATGTGGGTTTAGATAGTTTTATTTTTAAATATCATCAAAATATATTAAAGTATTAAGAAAAAATAGTGGTGAAATTTATTGTGAACATACAACAAACAATGTTTTGTATTTATATAAACTGTATATATATATATATATATATTAATTTATTATTTTAATAGGATCATATATCTATACATAATTTCTTGAAAGTTATTATCTTATTATTTTAGTGATATCTTATATATTTTGAACCGGTTCAACTCAGAGATAATATTTTTTTAAAATTTGTAATAGTTATTAATTTAACGAAAATTAACTTATAGAGTTTCTACTTTATGTCAAATAGGATTTTACATAACAATAATATATGTTGTTCATGCTTTTCAAATATTAAAATTTGGAGTTTCATAAGAGAATAATGGCAATAAGAAATAATAAAAATAAAAAATATTACATTTTAGAAAAAATAACTGTAAATTAATTTCATATTTTCAATTGTCTTCATCAATATTAATTTTTCGTAGAAAAGTTGTTCTATTAATCAAACTAGAGGTGGTCTGGTAACCATACCGGAATAGAACAACCAATAAAATCGAGCTTCCTATGGAAAGACCTAGCAGTCCAAGCTAATAAATTTGAAATTTGTTTTTGCATTCTTGGAACATGGGTGATCTTGAAGTCTGGGAAGCAAATCTTCAGTGTCTCTATTTTCTCTAGCTCTATTGCAAAACCAGGCCATTCTTGGGGTTCCTTGATCATAGAGATCAAATCCTTGCAATCCGTGCCAAAACTCTAACATGTCGAATGCTGAAGCATATTCTCCATCGCCCAACCTAGTGCTTCCAACTCAGAATGCAGAGCGGATTCTCTGCGGATGCAATTCCGTGTGCCCATAAGTCCAACCTTTCCCAATCTATCCATCCAGACCCACCCACATCCACTAAACTGTGTCGTAGGTGTCCATGAGCCATCTATTATACAAATATTCTGCAAGCTTAAGACTTGAGGTTCTTCTGCAATATGGTCTGGTGGGGCTTCTGATTCTCTGTCACTTGCTTTAAATAATGCTTGACATTCACTCTTAGCATAATGAACTAGCTCCAAAGAATCTTTCTCGATTCTCCTAAAGAGTTTATCGTTTATGGCGTTCCAGATGTACAAGATTATTCACGGATAAGGATCCTTGTCCGATTTTGGTTCAACAATGTTATTTTTCCTCAAGAAGAGGTAATCCCTATTAGCATAGATGCTTGGGAGAGGATATGTGTCCCGACTTGTTAGTGTTGCTGATAAACACCAGGCTTGTAGAGCTGGTAGGCATTAAAAAATTGCATAGGTGACAGATTTTTCAGGTTCTCCACAACATGAACAGTAGTTATCATATCTCATGTTCTGCTTTGTTAGGTTCTTCGTAACCACCACATGACCAGTTATTAGTTGCCATATAAGATAACATATCTTTTTGGGCCTTTATCTTCCAAGCAAAGGCTTGTAGCTTTGTTATACTAGGTTCCATTATCTTGTTTTCCATCTCAGCCTTCAGCAAGTTTTGAGCCACCCAATAACCTCATATGACTGTGTATTGGTTGTTTTTGGTATAGTTCCAACTGAAGGCATCACGACTGTAACACCCCCGAACCGTACCACAGGTCGGACTAACCCCTTGGGACGACCCGGGAGCGCCACAGTTTTGGCAGCACCACAGTCAGTCCGACCAGTCCTTAGAACACATCCAAGTCCCGGCCAGTCCGACCACGACACCGCCCCTCTCGACCTCAGCCTAAGGCTTGCCAACCCGTACCTTGGTCGAGAGTTGTGAAAGTTCGGACAAAACTAAATATCAGCGTTCCAACGGGGATTTTATTAAAAACATACATTTTATTTATTTTACAAAGTCGGGAACTCGACCAAAGTCCTCAGAGTAAAGACTAAAATAAAAACAACAAAACCAAATAAAAACAACTGAAAACAAACGAGTCAAACGGGTACCCATGAAAAACAAAGCGAGTGAAAACAGAAACATCTTGGTCTTGCAAACAACACCGGAAATCTACGCCTGGCCTCGTCCTCCGCACCCCGCAAACGCCCCAGTCCTAAGGTTACCTGCATAGTAGAAGAGAGGATGAGTAATCAAGATTACTCAGTGAGTTCCCTAACAACAACTACCCTCCCCAGCCCATGCTTACAACCAAGCAATAAAACAAACAATGCAATGCAAGAAAATAAACATGCAACTAAACTACACTAAACTAAACTAAACCTAAACTAAACCTAATCTACCCAAGTCTCGCCCCCGAGACTTTAGACACTCTAGACTCGATCCTAAGACTCAAAGAAAACAAATAAAAATAAAGGATCTAAAAAAAAAGACTCAAGTACACCAAAGGACGGGCAACAGCCGCACATCCCCGGGATCCCTAACACAGAGCCCTATCCACTCCATTATGAACACTCCCGACCACAAACACAAAGTCACGTGGTCGAGAAACATCATCTCCGGGAATCCCAACGCGAGGGACTACCACCGGGCCGCATCGTCATGCAGCACTCGTCCATGGGAGCGACCCACTTCACGGTGACGAGTCATGGAGGAAGGTCACTCCACCATGGAGAATTGGGAACATCCAATCTAGCTCCATGGCCGGTCGCACATCACCGGAGAGTTCCAACGCGAGGAACATCCATCACGGGATGGCCAAACGCAACACATCCTGGTGAATCCCACATCATGGGACGTACAACACAGGATGGTCACAAGCACATTCCGGAGAATTCCACCCTATGGGACGTACAACACAAGATGGCTGCATGACAAGCACGAATCTGGTGAATCCCACTTCATGGGACATACAACACAGACTGGCCGCAAGCACATCCGGAGAATCCCATATGTGGAACGTACAACACGGAATGGCTTCATTTTCTGGTTCAGGTACAACCGACCAGCATGAGGGAGCTCCCGCCTCAGACCTCCATGCCATAGTACCTGAAACACAGAACATGCCAAGGCACAAAGAAAAACAAATAAAAAGACTCCCTAGACTCTACCCGGCATAAGAGAGAGTGAAACTCAAATTTCTATGCAAACCCCTAAACTAAACTACAAAGCAATGCAAGTCATAAACAAGTGCATATGGACCAACATGAGAGAGTCAAACTCAAACCTACATGCGGCTAACCTAACCATATGCACCGAACTATGCATGCTACAACTAAACCTAAGCATATGGACCAACATGAGAGAGTGACACTCAAATCTACATGAGGTTAACCTAACCATATGCACCTAACCTAAACTAACTATGCATGCAAGAAATAAACTAAACTAAAACCTACATGAGAGAGTGAAACTCAAATCTACATGCGGCTAACTACACTACACAAACAAAGCATGCAATAAACTAACAACCTAACGAACAAGCAATCTAACAACCTAAGCAACATAAAGCATTAAAGAAAGTAAACACTCAAGTATGGGGTTTACCAACTCCCCATACACACACAAACTAACCGCATTGTGGTTCCGGCTGGTGAACCACACGGCTAAGGTCTTCCACCTGCAAAACAAAGTTAGAACACAACACACAAACACACGGAGACCCACAAGGGAATCCGCAAGGAACCCACCTCACACTTCACACGGCAAGACGGCTTCCAAAAGAAAAACTCTAAACCTAAGGTTAAACTACACGGTTAAGGGTAACAGGTAAGGGTTTAAAAGAAAGGAAAGGAACCTAAACTAAACAACTAAAGCTTACCACCACTCCAAGCAAGCTCTAAGGATTCCTAGACTAAAGGTTACACACGGATAAGAAGGGTTTACACTAACCTCACAACACTCACGGTTTTTACTCGGTTTTGGGTACTTTCTCTCTCAAGAAAGAACTACAAGAACGACTGAGAGAGAAAGCTTTGGGGGAGTTCTGAGCTCTTAAACACAACCAAGGGGTCCTATTTATAGCCAGTGGAGTGGGTGTGAACACATAACACTTGGCTAAACACTTGTTACCATTTTAAGCTCCAAATCCATGCATGAGGACAAATGTCATGAATCAGCTCCTTTACATCCCATCTTCTAGAAGAACTTTCACTATCCAGACCTCGTTAATTGCACGAAATCTCAGCTCGAAACTTGCTCTCCAAGGTTAGTTGCCACCACACCATGATTTGACTCCTAAATGGCCTTTAAGCTTAACACATACTAACTCTAGTCCTAAAGCTTGTCTCCCTAGCTCTCATAGACCACTTGCTGATGCTGATGAACCACTGCATGGGAGTTTTCGTGCCTGACATGTTTCCACCACGAAATTCCTTCCTCCACATTTCGGCAAAAACAAGCCCAAATGGCCTCCTTGGGTCTTCAATCTCTTAACCTCCTTTCCTTAAGTTCTAGCCCGATCCAATACTCCTATTGGGTTTTAGACAAACCTTAGATGCTGTGGTTTCAAGGAATTAGGCCCATTCCTTGGCCCAAAACTTCTTTACCATTTTGTAGCCCATTATGGGGACAAAAGGTATCTTGATGTCTCCAAGCTCTTAAAACATCTTTTGGCACTTCCTTCTCCACCATAAGACTCCTTGATTTATTCCCTATCATGTCCAGGTTTGATGGTTTTTGGTCTCTTCCACGTGGCATGCTCCTATTGGTTGGCCGGATCGCTTATGTGGACCAATGGGACCATTCTCTCTCCTTTGACTTTTGTTGACTTTTGACCTCTGAGTTGACCATTTCCAAAAGTTGAGGAATTGCTTGAAATACTCCTTTGAACTCCTTTACCAAGCTTCCATAACTCGTTTTGGCTTCCCAAGCTCTTAGCCACTCCATTTCGACCATATCGGCAAAAATGACCTTCCTATGGACCATTTGATTGGCAAACTTTGAATTTTTACCATCCTTGGTCTTGTCCATTTCGAGGCTACGGCTATGACTTCTCGTCCAAAACAGATTTCTGCTCGACCACTCCTCCAGTTGCTTCGATTGAACCTCTATTCAAGTTTCCATAAAGCTTTTCAACACTTAGTTGGCTTGTTCCATGACCGTTGACTTTCGTTGACTTGGTACCCTAGGTCAGGGGTATTACAACGACGATGAGTCGTGCTTATGGCCAAAATCCTTATGTAAGGTATATCAGTAGGGTC
>CAJHQP010012263.1:0-12590 GCA_905132765.1 Moricandia arvensis
ATGACCGTCTAACCATAGCTGACATCTATGTATTTAAACCTGGATGGAATCTAGACATCTGGATGATGGATGCACAAGAAGAAACATGGAGTATGACTCACTGCATAACTTTGGCCCATAAAGTTATTTCACTTCACGGGAGTGCTTCAGAGGTTTTAGAGGTACAGAAAACGATTTTCACGCCTTTGGTTGTTTCTAAGGAAGGGAGTAATTTCTTATGTGGCACTAAGAAGAGATTTTTCAGATATGATCCAAAGACATACTTCTTATGTTGCCTCTCTTTAGATACTTGTGTTATCTTTCCTTTTGTTGAAAATTTGGTCCATTTACAACCAGGTGGTTGTGTTCCGGATACCAGGCCACCTAGGTGCCGCTATGGACGTAGCTATCTAAATCAGGTACCGGGCTCCCAGATATTTAGTATTATTAGACGGATCAAACTGATGATCCCTAATATTTTACTTACCTCTACTTTAGTGTCTCTAATTTGATTTAGTTACCGTTATAGATATTGTACTTGGAAAGCAGGTCCTTGTTCACATCTTACTGTTATGATAAGCAAGCTTTTTCTACTTTCGTTAACATTTAAATTGATGAAACCCATTTTCTAGATCATGAACCTTCTGATGAGAAGTGTATAAAGTACTCCGAGTAGTGTATTGTGGGATGTTTTCCCCCACAAAATTCATTTTGTCTCTCGAGTGGCTCTTAATGCACCTCCGATCTCATCTTCTTTCTTTTGTTTGTACTTCCGATGATATTGTCAATCTCACTTTTAGAAATAGTCACAACAGCAATACGCCTAGTTCGTGTTATTCGTACCATCTTTACTTCTGATGCAGCAGCATCTACACCACCGCCTCAACCATGACGTTCTATTATTGTTTCCTTTTCATATTTTTGCATTATTTACTTTTCGATAATTCTTATTGCTTTCATTTCCTTTTTAGAAAAGGGATGATCATCCTAAGTCGTTTGTGATTTGGAAGATGGATCCCTATATATTAATCTTTGGTTTTGACTTTAGAGACAGAAATTTTTATTAATAAAATCCAGAGAAGCTTTCTCTTTTACCTTGTTTAACGATTTGATTCAATTCATCGTTGCAAGAAGCATGTATCTAGAGCGGTAATAACCCCTAGATCGAGCTGTTCCCGTTCTTACCCGCCATTAGGTTGGTATCAAAGCAAAACAACACTTCCACCACCATGCCTTGCACACGCAAATAAACACAAGAACTTCAACAACAAACCATAACCGATATGCAAGAAATTATGGGACAACTAACCCAGGCTATGCAGACTTTGGTAGCCAACCAAAACCAAGCCCCAGCAGCTCAACGTGACAACGAAGAAACTTCTGACGAGGATGCAGACGCAACCCGTTTGCCGTTCTAGGTCGAAACAGAGTTCACACTCAAAACAACAACAATGAGGATCGATGGGAGCAAAGCTTTAAATTTGAAATCCCAGAATTTCATGGTACGCAAGCTCCAGAAGACCTTCTTGATTGGATCACTACTATCGACAAAATTTTATAATTCAAACACGTTCCGTTGGAGCGTTGTGTCCCAATGTTAGCTATGCGATCAACTTCACTTCGATGTGGTTCCAATGGATGCTTCTCATTTATTATGGGGACGCCCATGGGAGTTTGATCGCAAAGTGACTCACGACGGATACCTCAATACTTAATACTTTCAAGTTCAACAGTAATAGCTTAAACTTACTCATGCAAAAAGCACCATTCGAAGTGACTATGCGACAAGAAGGACAAGTTTTCTTACTAATACCGACACCTACACCATCATTTATAGCTCAACACATTCAACCCGAATTTTTGAACCTAATACAAGAATTTTCAGATGTGTTTCCTGGTGATCTCCCACTGGGTTTACCTCCACTCCGCGATATCCAACATCAGATCGATCATGTTCTCGATGCATCTCTTACCAACCATCCACACTATCGGATGAGTCCAAGCGAGCACGAGGAACTTCGTAAGCAGGTTGAAACCTTGGTCGCTAAAGGCTTTTTACGTGAAAGCTTAAGTCCTTGCGCCAAGCCCAACTTTATTAATACCAAAAAAAGATGGATGTGCGTATTTGTGTTGACAGTCATGCTGTTAACAAGATCACTGTCCGTTATCCTTTCCTGATACCACGTTTAGATGATCTCCTCGACCATATCGACACTGCTCGAGTTTTCTCTAAACTTGATCTACGAAGCGGTTATCATCAGACTCAAATTCGCCAATGTGACGAGTGGAAAAAACTTTCAAAACTCGGGAAGGTCTTTTTAAGTGGTTATTCATGCCATTCGGCTTATCTAATGCACCCAATACGTTCATGCGAATTTCGAATCATGCTTTTTGACCTTTCAACGGAAAATTTGTAGTCATCTATTTTGACAATATTTTCATCTTTAGTTTATCTCTCGAAGATCATCACCTCCATCTGCGAGAGGTACTGTTGGTACTACAACGCAGTAAGCTCTTTGCAACAATTAAAATGTGTTATTTCGGATTTTTCCAAGTCCACTTTTTGGGCTATATCGTCTCTTCCACTGGACTTGTTGTTGATCCAACAAAGGTATCAGCTATACAAACATGTCCACTACCAACGACACTCACAGAAGCTCGAAGCTTTCATGGACTGGCTTCATTCTACCGCTGTTTTGTCTCACATTTCAACTCCATTATGGCGCCACTAACAGACTGCATACGAATGGGTGCTTTCACGTGGACAACAGCAGCAACGACCGCTTTCAACATAATTAAAGATAAGCTCAGCACCTATACTAGCTCTACCTGATTTCACACTAGTCTTTGAGCTCCATTGCGACGCTTCCAAAACAGGCATCAGTGTAGTTCTTAGTCAACACAATCGCCCTATTGCTTTCTTTAGCGATAAAACATTAGGTGCTCGATTTCGCTATAGTACATACAATATTGAGTTCTTTGCCGTCGTTCAAGCTATCAAACATTGCCGTCACTACTTGTTTCATAAATAGTTCGTGCTTTATACGGATCATGATGCTCTTAAACATCTCGACAATCAGGATAAAGTGTCAGCTCGTCATGCGTCCTGGATCTCTTATCTTCAGCAGTTTACCTTTGTTATAAAGCACATGCCTGGCCTTACTAAAATGGTCGCGGATGCCTTGAGTAAGCGTCACTCTTTGTTGGCAGTACTTCACGTCTTTGTGCATGGGTTCAATTATTTTGCGGAGCTATATCCAACTGGTGTTTTTTCAGACCAATATGGGAGACTGTCACGAGTGGATCGTCGACCTCGTACTCGATTCATGATGGCTACCTATCTCGGGACAACCGACAATGTATTCCAAATTGCAGCCTCCATCTTCAGCTCATATCTGAACTTCATGGTGAAGGCCACATTGGACGCGATCGTACGCTTCACTTGGTGTCTACATTGTATTTTGGCCATCTCTTCGTCGCGATGTAGAACACTTCGTTGAACATTGCATCACATGTCAGACTTCTAAAGGGCAAGCACCAAACCCTGGATTATATCTTCCTTTGCATGTTCCTACTCAACCTTGGACAAATATAAATATGGACTTTGTTATGGGTCTTCCATGAACCCAAAAAGGTTATGATTTCATCTTTGACGTTGTTGACCGTTTCTCTAAAATGGTTCACTTCATACCCTGCAAATGCATGACTGATGTCGTCCAGGTATCCACCTTGTTTTTCCGCAAAGTTTACAGGCTCCATGGTCTTCCATTATCAATAGTTTCGGATCGTGATTCTCGCTTCCTTGGTCATTTTTGGCGTTCTCTGTAGAAGTTACTTGATACCAGTTTTGATATGAGTACTGCTTATCATCCTCAAACGGATGGACAGACTAAAGTCACCAATCGTTCCTTGGGCAATCTACTATGATGTTTGGTGGGGAACTCGATAAAAACATGGGACTCCAAGCTCCCTCTCGCGAATTTTGCTAACAACCACACCGTTAGTAGAAGCTCGGTTTTAGTCCTTTCAAAGTCATCTATGGTATTGTACCATGCGGACCCCCTAACCTTTCTACTCTTCAAGATCGAGATCGTCTCCATGCCGGTGCTGAAGCATTTGTGGATATTATATTGGATACTCATGCGCAAGCAAAGGCTAACTTGGATGCTAGTGTCACCAACTATAAAGCCGCAGCAGATTCACATAACCGTCGTCTTATCTTCGAAGTTGGAGATCTTGTGTGGGTTATGCTTACTCATGATCGAATGCCAACACATGCTTACAACAAACTCAAAGCTAATAAAATAGGCCATGTTCAGATTGTTGAGCGTATAAACGACAATGCATATCGTCTGCAACTTCCTGATGACATCAATACTTCGGACGTATTCAATGTGAAGTATCTGTCACATTACTTTCCACCTGATCTTGTTCAAGATTCAGGGTCGAAGCCTTCTCACCCGGAAGGACCTGATGCAACAACATCTACACCGCCTCAGCCATGACGTTCCTTTATTGTTTCCTTTTCTTATTTTTGCATTATTTACTTTTCGATAATTCTTGTTGCTTTCGTTTTTCTTTTTAGAAAAGGAATGATCATCCTAAGTCGTTTGTGACTTGGAAGATGGATCTTTATATATTAAGCTTAGGCTTCGAGACACAAAATTTGATTAATGAAAACGAGAGAAGCTTTCTCTTTTACCTTGTTTATCGATTTGATTCCATTCATCGTTGCAAGAAACATGTCTCTAGAGCGATATTAACCCCTAGATCGAGTTGTCCCCGTTTTTACCCGCCATTACCTTCCGTACAAAACCCAACACTGATTAGGAACTGAGGCAACTCTGTATGAAAAAAAACATGAATAGTTTTTCAACTAACTTAAATGTTCCCATCATCAGATACTAAACAACTTATGAGTAGTTCTCCTAATACCGGAACAAAAGATAAGAATATCAATTCTTTTGAACTTGCAATGAAAAACAATCACCGACATAGTTAGCCTCCACGGCCATTTTGTAATATGATATGCAAATGTATGCATTTAGGTACATTGTCTAATAGTGTAACATATAGTTTTATTATGACTTGGGAGTTGGGTCATAGAATTTCGAAATGGATGAGCTGTTAATTACTTGAAAATCATTAACAAAAAGCCAAGCTCATTATCAAAAACACTAACAACAAACAACAGAGCTTTACATAAAATAGGGAGGAAGATGAAAAAGTGATGAGATTCTAAACAAGATAGATATATAACCAAGCGCCGCACTAACCGCATTGAGATCATAAAAGAAAGTCCACACCTAAAGACGGTGAGGAAACCTCCTCTTCCCCTTAAACCATTTATATATCTTCTTGTTTCTTTCAAAGATACTTTACTCGTATATAAATCTCTTTGGAATCTGCAAAACATATCACAAAACTCACTTTTGGCTTGTCCGGTCTCTCTCTTCAATAAGTAAGAGAAAGATCACTCCCACTCTTTGTCTATCTAACGGTCGGAAACCAAAAAAAATGTGTTGTTCTCACCGTTTCTTTATTCTCTTCATCTTCTTCTTCCTCGCTTCACATTCTTCGGTTACTTCCAGAATCTTGCCAAAGATCTCTGTAACTACCTCAACGATTCTTGATGTCGCTGACTCCATTCTCAAAACCAAGGATACGTCGTCGTTTCAGCTGAACCAGCAAGAAGAAGAACAGAGTCACACTCCATCTTCTTCATTCAGCTTGCATCTTCATTCACGAACCTCCATCCGAGGAAACGAACACTCAGACTACAACTCTCTCACGCTAGCTAGACTCGACCGTGACTCAGCCCGAGTCAAATCCCTCATGGCTCGTTTAGATCTAGCCACTAACAACATATCCAAAGCAGATCTCAAGCCTATTGTTACCACAATGTATACAACTCAGCAGGAAGGTATCGAAGCTCCTTTGATCTCTGGCACGACTCAAGGAAGCGGCGAGTACTTCACACGCGTCGGTATAGGAAACCCGGCGCGTGAGGTCTACATGGTGCTCGATACCGGGAGCGACGTGAACTGGCTACAATGCGCCCCTTGCGCCGACTGTTACCACCAGACCGAACCCATCTTCGAGCCCTCGTCTTCCTCCTCTTACACGACACTCTCTTGCGACACTCCGCAGTGCAAGGCCCTCGAAGTCTCAGAGTGCAGAAACGCCACGTGTCTCTACGAGGTTTCCTACGGAGACGGGTCTTACACCGTCGGCGATCTCGCCACCGAGACGCTCACCATCGGCTCAGCTTCCGTCGAAAACGTCGCCGTCGGGTGTGGACACAGCAACCAAGGACTGTTCGTCGGCGCCGGAGGTTTACTCGGTCTCGGCGGCGGCTTGCTCGCTCTTCCGTCGCAGCTCAACACGACGTCGTTCTCTTACTGCCTCGTCGACCGCGACTCCGACTCGGTTTCCACCGTCGAGTTCGGGTCGGGTATCTCTCCCGGCGCCGTCGTGGCTCCGCTGCTGCGTAACCACCAGCTCGACACGTTTTACTACGTCGGACTCGCCGGAATAAGCGTCGGCGGGGAGATGCTTCGGATCCCGAGGTCCTCCTTCGAGGTGGACGAGTCGGGAGGCGGAGGGATCATCATCGACTCGGGAACCGCCGTGACTCGTCTCCAGACAGGAGTCTACAACTCGCTGAGAGACGCGTTCGTGAGAGGGACGACGGATTTGGAGAAAGCCGCCGGGGTTGCGATGTTCGACACGTGTTACAATCTCGCGGCGAAGACGACGATAGAGGTTCCCACGGTGGCTTTTCATTTCCCCGGCGGGAACATGTTGGCGTTGCCGGCGAAGAATTATATGATTCCGGTTGACTCGGTGGGGACTTTTTGCCTTGCGTTTGCGCCGACGACGAGTTCGCTTGCGATTATTGGAAACGTGCAGCAGCAAGGGACACGTGTCGGTTTTGATTTGGCGAATTCTCTCATTGGATTCTCGACAAATAAATGCTAAGCATTTGATGTTCTTTTTTTTCTCTTGTACTTGTTGTTGCAGAGAGTTTATGTAATGAGTTAAAAGTTTGTAAGGCCATAATGTTTTAACTCTGACATTCCAATGGAGATTAACTAAAATTACAGGTGTTACTATGCCCAAAAATGAGTCAGTTGGATAACTGGATTTACTTGGTTTATTACGCCCAAACATATATATTATTATTAAAAGAATTAAAACACATGTAAAACTTTAAAATACATTTTTTTTTTAAAAAGTATTAAAAAATATTTAAAAAAATGCATTTCACATGTAAAACGTGCAGCCGTCATATGTATTTTAATATTATATTTAACACTTAGTAATACCCGTAGTAATCTCTAGTTCGTAGTAAAACTACCTAACACATAGTAAAACTTTGGCAATTTTTTAAGTTTTCCTAGTAAAATCATCTCACAATGGAAGATTTGGTAGTAGAACCGATGATTTTACTCTATTATTATCGTTAAAGAAGATATTTACATAAACAACTTACCAGAAATACATATTTTGTGAAATTCTCTTTACTATTACCTAACCATTCACACACTAACAATGAAAGTTAAGGAATTTTTTTGGGAAATCGATAAGATTTTCTTAAACTATTGAAAATAATCATCAAAATGAGTCTATTTTATATATTTATTATATACATAGCCTTTGAATTGAAAATAATCATCGAATTTAGTTTAAATTAACATCATAAACAATTTATCAAGTAACATATATCGGTTTCAAATTGCACATAGTAAAACCAGTAAAACCTAGTAGTCCAACTTACATATAATAATCCTAGTAATATGAAGTAGTCCAAATTAGGCATAATAATACTAGTAAAACCTAGTAGTCCCAATTACACATAGTAAAACCAGTAAAACTTAGTAGTCCAACTTGCACATAATAATCCTAGTAATATCAAGTAGTCCACACCGAGTAAAACTTAGGTAGTACCCGAACCACTTCCACATTCAAAATATGATGCCATACCTCCTCCTCTGGCTCTGCCTGTCCCTCTGGAACTCCCTCTAGATCCCCCTTTGCCTCTTTTTCCTCTTCCACGGGATTCTCCTACTGATGGAAATCTTGTTTGTTGTGGTTTTCCTTTCTTCTTTTCAAAATCTGGAGGAAGTATTTTCTTTGCTCTAACATCTTCTGGTATAACCCAATCTGACATATGAGGAACAGGATAAATTGTCATGTGATAAGCCAAAGCCCATTGCTCCACTAAATAGTATTTTGAACAATACTCAGACAGATGGAGTTCCCTTCCAGCTGCCTTAGTCATGAATGTGGCAGCAGCTACTCCATGCACACAAGGGTATTTGTCTTTATCAAATTGCTCACAGCTGCAAGTTTTCATAGCCATATCGACGGTATAAACCTTCCCGTCAGAACCATGCACACTATACTCAAGATGGAAGCTGTTTAGCTCTTCAACCTTGAGAAACCCTGCTTCAACACATCTTTTAGACATCTCGGTTTCCACAATAGGCACAAGCTTCAATGTGTATGGTATCTCAGCTGCCATCTTCCTATACTTGTTAAACCATTCAGCCATTTTTGAAATGATTACATCAAACATGGGTAGTAAGGTATACTTTCTCGCATCCTTAATGACACCATTAAAAGATTCTACTGAATTGGTGGTGTCAACATTGTACCTATCTCCTTCAAAGTAACATCTAGCCCATTTCTTCTCTTCAACACTTTTGTCAAGATACACTGCTGCACTAGGATACTTCCTGCGAAAAGCATGGTAAAGGTACTTGAACTCCGCCACTGTATAAGCGTGTGCGCATTCTCTAAATTTGAATGCACAAGTATCTTTGTTGTTATGGACGTAACCTTTAACATTTTGAGACAAATGCCATATACAATACCCATGTTCAGCCTCAGGGAACACTAGGCGTACTGACTTGATCAAGCTTTTGTTTCTATCTGAAAGAAATACCAATCCCGGGACATCGGATAGCACTATTTTCAACTGTTCCATAAACCATATCCAACTTGCATCATTCTCACCATCTGCTACACCAAACGCAATTGGGTAGTGGTGATGATCGGGATCCTGACCAGTCGCAACAAGGAGAACTCCACCATAAACATTCTTGAGGTGTGTTGCATCCACAATGAGGACTTTCCTCATCACACGGAACCTTTCTATGCTAGCTCCTAGGGCAAAGAACAAGTACTTAAATTTTTGGCCCTCATCCACTTCCACACGAGTTCTTGTGCCAATATTTGTTTGCTCCAGCATGTGCATATAACTGTATAATAATGTAAAACTCTCTTCTGGACTTCCTCGCACTTCATTAGCAGCTTCTCTTTTTCCTCTCCATGCCGAGGTGTATGATACTTTCACACCAACCTTGCGATGAACCAAATCAATCAGAACTTTCGGAACTGGTGTCTCCAATGTACCAGGATAATCTTGAGCCAAAACAGATGCAACAATTTGTGGTGTGCCTTTCCTTCTATCACGCAATGTTCTTGTAGTAACAACAGAACATGTATGCTCCTTGATGTAACTTCTAACCGTCCAAAGATCTGAATTCTGTAACTTTGCAACTCGCACAAACCACTTGCAACCTTCATTGACTCCTCGACATTTAATCACAAATCTCTTAGTATCCGACTTAATTATATCAAACTCAAAACAGTTCTGATGTGAAGCCATCTGAATATGAACATTTGCTGCCTCCTTGGTGGTAAATTCTTGACCCAAAACCAAATCCATACCATCATCCCGTGGTTGATAGTCAACAGGTGGTGCTACTTCTATATCTTCAAACACATGCTCATCTCTTTCGGTGACATTATCAGTTACATCATTCTCAGTACCGTCTTCACCACCAGCCTCTCTATCAGAAAATGTTCTTGTAACAACAGAACATGTATGCTGGTTGTTGTAACTTCTAACCGTCCAAATATCTGAATTCTTTAACATTGCAACTCGGACAAACCACTTGCAGCCATCTTCGGCTCCTCGGCATTTAACCACATATCTTTTGGTATCCGACTTCACTATATCAAATTCAAAACATTTCTGATATGAAGCCGTCTGGATAAGAACTTTTGCTGCCTCCTTGGTTATAAATTCTTGACCTATAACCAAATCCATACCATCATCTCGTGGCTGATTGACACCATCATGCATCTCAATGTCTTCGTTAAAAGTGAGCACACCACCAGTACCATCTTCATCACCAGCCTCTATAGTCTCTCTACCGGGTAGACCAATATGGACATCCGTTTCATCATTCTCAGTACCATCTTCATCACCAGCCTCTATGGGCTCTCTATAAGATATACCGACATAGACATCATCATTTTCATCATCTTCTTCTGAAATTTGCACTTCTTCTTTGATGAACTCCACATGTAGAACACTTCTACACTTCTCATGATTCACTTGCAGTAGATAACCAAAAACGTCTTCATCATTCCAGATGTATGATGGCTTGTACGAATACAATACCATTGGAAAGTAACTAATCTTCACTTCCACCTTAGATTCATCTACCTTTATCTTTCTGCAAATACGCTCAACCAAACCAGAGTAAGTGATCTCTTCCACTGATTTCTTCAACAAGATCGTGTGAATTTCATCTTCTCCTTCACCATCTCCAGAGATCCATTTTATTTTAGCCCCATCCTTCATATAATATCCCCCATAAAAAAAAAATGATTGTGCAATGCGGATTTTGCATTTTCCTGAAAATGTTATATCATTAGAATTATCAATATTCAGATGATTAGAATTAATTCTCACACAGTACCATTACATAGTAATACTAGTAATACCAGTAGGAATTGTAAATATAATAATACGAGTCTGAATTGGAAATATAGTAATACTAGTAATACCAGTAAGAATTATAAATGTAGTAATTCTAGTACTACCAGTAATTCTTTTTATTAGTAAAACTAGTTATCTTAGTAATACCCAGAATTTGTCATTGCACTAATTAATCCGTTTTTAGGACGATATTGTTAGGATTTTACATTACCCATGATGTATAATTCATTTTAAATTAAATTACACACAGAAAATCATCAAAACGCCTCAAAATGGACATAAAATATATCCAAAACTATAAATACAGTTTTCAAAATAGTTTTCAATCTCTCATTCATTGGATCTTCTTTTTTTCTTATACTAGCTGAGATATACACTTGTTTTTAATAATATTTCAGCAAAAAAACTTCAAAAACAGACATAAAACTGACCTGTAATACATAAACACAGTTTTAAAATTCTTTCCTAATCTCTCAAATTATCATCAAATAGTACATTTATTTCATTACCCATGATATACACGACATTTAAAAGTGATTTCACAAAAAAAATCATCGAAAACGACCAACATTTACCTGTTTTCGAAGCTCAAAATTCGGCCATGGAGGTTCAAAAAAAAATAGCAGTACGAGGAAGAAGAACAGAAGAAGAGGAGAGAGGAAGAGATGTGGGCCAACATGTTTTTTGATTGGTTAAGGTTGTTTGTGGTTGTTGAATTATGGTTGAATTATTTAATTCAAGAAGTAAATGAAAGGGAGGTTATTTTGTGGAGTGCAAGCATAAAAGGGTAATGAGAATAGAGAAGGGGTAGTGAGAATAAGTTTAGGGGGGTATGGGGTATATGGAGTTAAAGTCCCATTCCAATTGAGATGATGCTTCTGCTTGCCGTACCCCCCCCCCACTAACTCGGAACCTTTGTTTTGTTTTTTGCTAATTTACAAATTAATCTTGTCCTGTAAATTTCTCTAATCGTTAAATAATTATAATTTCTTTGTTTCATATTATACATACGATGTTTGAATATACTTTTTGATATTCTAAAAAGTAAGCGCAATTTCAGGAAGGTGGTGTTTTTCGGATGGTTCTTGGAAAGAACACGACGTGTATTCAAGACAAGTTTGGTATAGAACGTTAGAAGGTTTTGAGGGTCTCATGGAAGCAAGGAACATTCGAGCTACTCTCTCACCTCTACATGCGGAGATAGATGCTCTCATTTAGGCAATGGAAAGTATGAGAAAACTACATCAGTATCATGTTATCTTTGTAACGGACTGCTTACAACTGGTGAAGATGGTGTCGGAATCAGAAAATTGGCCAGCCTTTGCGACTTATTTGGAAGACATAAAACATCTCCAAGCCAGCTTCATCTACTCATAGATCATTCATATACCACGAACGGCGAACAATAGGGCGGACAGTCTTGCAAGAAGTGCTAGGAAACAAATGTCCTCAGTCGTTCATATGGATGCAAAGTTACCAGGGTGATTTACAGAATCCATGTGATCTGTACCTTTTGTTGACAAAAAAAAAGTAAGCGTTCTCAAAATTTCTATGTTCACTTTAATTTTCTTATAACCTATTCAACTAATAACATTTTATAGATTTTTAATGATTGATTAATTTATTTTAGTTTAATTTTTGATAATATATTTTATAAAAATAAACTTTTCAATCTTTGTATTTTTTTTTTAATCATAACATGTTAAGTAATGAAAGAGACGATAGTTCCGAAGCAACGACCTGACTGATATCGGTATGGATTTGATTACCTATTATGATGATGATATATGGTTATTTCAGAATCAAGAACAAT
>CAJHQP010012264.1:0-12586 GCA_905132765.1 Moricandia arvensis
ATTTCTTGGGAATTTTTTAAACTATGAGATCTATGTTTTAAACCCTAAGAAATTAAGTATTGAGAGATGAATTTGTGAATTTAAGAGTTAATAGATTTTAAAAGTTATGTGGACTTTGCAACTATATATCATTGACTTATAAAAATTTGATCATAAGTTTTCTCAGATTGGTATAATTTTTATAAATTTGTATCATCTCTTTTCTGTCATTCTTTTATAAAGTAATAAATATATAATTTATATTATTCTAAATTATATAGCATGATTATTTTTTCAAAAAAATGTTCTTTTGTCAAGAGAGGGAGGGGGAGAGGGGTTATTGGGAGATAAATTTGTGTATAGTTTTGTGAACTTTAAGAGTTGATAGATTTAAAAGTTATATGAGCTTTGGAACTATATATGCATTGACTTATAAATTTGATCATAAGTTTTCTAAGATTTGTATAGATATATATGAAATTTGTATCACTTCTTTTCTGTCATTCTTTATAAAGTAATAAATATGTAGTTTATATTATTCTGAATTATATAGTATGATTAATTTTCAAAACATGTTCTTTTGTTAAAAGAAAAGTAATAATGCTACATAAAAATATATTAATATGATAAGATGAATATCATATGAGAAATTGCCCAAAATAGCATAAGTTAAGTACTACTTTGTAAAATACACATTATCAAAAATCTATTAACATTTGAGTCACACTTTAATAATTATTGTTTAGGGTTTAGTGTTAAAGGGATGAAGTTGAGTTTCTAATTTTTATATAAATATTTAGAAAAATTAATTAAAGATATTTTCATAAAAAATTAAGATATTTTTGAAAATAGTCATTCATTAAATGTAAATTTGCAAAGTGGTATCAAACTTAGGGTAAATGAAATTCCCCCATATCATATTCACAAATTTAACTGTATTATGTTCTTTTAGTCATTCACATGTTACTTTAGTTTTAATAATTAATTATAAAAATATCAATATAATTTTATATTAAAAATGAAACTATATAAATATAATGTATGAATAATATATAAATATAATTATATATTCAAAATATAAGTATATAAAATATAATTATATATTCAAAAATGTAAGACTCAATTTTAGACATATAATTTTGATTGAAGTTTAATAGATATTTGGTAAGAATAATTATTTGTTTTCTTTAGTTTTTATCACATAGATTTTGAAAATTTCATGGATACATATTATAGTTTGAAAGTTTAGTCTTATGAGTAAAAATGAATATAATTCATGTCTCAATAATACTAGATTTAGTTAGAATTAGAGAATCAATAAAACCTAAACTTTTTAATAACAAGGAATTTGAATGGATTTTAAAAAAATTTAAAGATTTTTAAAAAATTAAAAGATTTTTAAAATTCTCTTGTCAATAACTCTCCTAAACTTTCATTATTTTATTGGGATGACTGCCTAAAACCACCTATAAATATTTAAACCCTATCTATATCCACCCAAACTTAACATCTCTTCACGAAACCACCCGAAAATATAAATTTCTTCACATAACCCTCTAACATTGTTTTGTCTGCCTAGTTCCCCGTCTCTAATTGAACTTTCAGATTTTTAAAATGCGATTAACAAACACTGATTGCCCACCCACATAGCTTCGACCCGACCCGATCCTAAAACCTAACAAAATTGGGGAAATTGATAAATTAGGGTTCTCATGAGAATCGTCAGGGAGACGAAGTGGAGAGAGAGACAATGATAAGCGGGACAGAAGCTTCTGTAATCTATTTGCTGCTTAAGAAATCAATGAACAAAGCTCTCATCTCCATGCATGGTTGTGAATGATGCCTCTTTTGGTAAAGATTATTGCTAGAACCCGTAGTTCTCAATCCCACTGTAAAATTATTTTAGGTTCTTGAGATTGTCCGCACGTTTGATGGGTTAAACCAGGTAATTCATCTGTGAGATAGAGTGATATATTTGATGCAAAATACATATCGACATGCAGGAACAGATCGACTAAGAAGAGAGAAGATGGCAAAACTGTTCTAATCCCATCGACAATGGCCTACTGCTTACTTGAGAATGTAAGTTACCTTAATAATGCGTTCAACATTGACCTTACAAGTATCTTATAGTTGAAACTAAGCTTAGTTATATGCAGTTTGAAGATTGCACATACGAATGGCTTTACTGGTCACAAGTGAAAGTCCCGTTTTCTGAATACACTCTGGACTACATAAACTCTCTAGACATTGACAAGACATTTCACTTCTGCAACTTAATGGTTGGGAAGCCCTGAAGCTGTCTCACGCACGCTACGTATCTCCACGATGCTACTGAAGAAAGACGTTGAGGGAAACCTAACGCGGTATCAAGAAGCATGATGTGCGGAGAAATGGTGGACAAAGACTGAGATTGAAAAGATAGTGAGGAAGCTCATAATTCTTTGTTACCTGCTTCGAGCGAGGCTGTGTTTCAATGGCCATGGAAAGTATGTAATAAAGTTTTGTTTTCGTGTATGTATATGGTTGAGAAAACGATGATAGGCTCATCTTGGATAATGTTTTTGTCTTCCATGAAAGAAGCCTTTAAGCATTTGTTTTTGTTTCCCTATAAAGCTTAAATATAAAACGCTGTGGGTTTGAGGATTGGTTGCACATTCAGAACATAATCTTCTAGCTTCTGAAGCGCATATATATGGCCATCTGCTAGATCAACAACATGAATATAATCTCTCGTCCTTAAAGTAGACAACCCACTGTATTTAAGATCAATCAGACTCTCATAACACTGAGTAATCAAACCTACAATATTACATCACAAAGTATCAGTCAAACTGAAGACAATGGTTGAGGAAGGGAGTTAATTCTCATGTAATATTACTTATTACTAAAGAAAAGACATCCAAACCTAACTTGTTGAAGATTCTCCTTACTGCATCTCTCGCTGTCTTCATCTCAATCTCTTTGTGTCTTCTCAGTCTTAGCTATTCCCTCTTCATCAGTCTTCATATCTCCAATGTCTCATTCTCTCTCTTCATTCCATCTCTCTAGAATTTCTCATGCAAAACCTCAATTTGCCCAATTCAATTTTGTTTAGGTTTTAGGATCGGGTCGGGTCGAAGCTATGTGGGTGGGCAATCATTGTTTGTAAATCGCGTTTTAAAAATCTGAAAGTTCAATTAGAGACGGGGAACTAGGCAGACAAAACAATGTTAGAGGGTTATGTGAAGAAATTTATATTTTCGGGTGGTTTCGTGAAGAGGTGTTAAGTTTGGGTGGGTATAGATAGGGTTTATATACTACAGGTGGTTTTAGGTAGTCATCCCTATTTATTCAGTAAATTTGATAGAAGTTCGGGCCCACATGACCCATACGTAGCTAATATATGGAGAGCCCAAATCCGCCATGGACTTAATTTAGCTATTTCAAATCAATTTTTTTAATATTAAAAATGTAGAAACTGTTTGGCGTCAATACAACGCCTGCGAAAAAAAAAAATCTGAAGAAGCGTATAAACGACGTGGGCAAATCACAAGAGCCTCACCTATATAAACTGAAACCAGAGAGAGATTAGTTCTGTCTTCATCTTATTACTTAACAATCTCTTCACAAACCCTAAAGTCCGAAACTTTCAGTGTCTCTTTTTCTGAATCGAATCGAGAACGCGCCATCACAGTAAGTTCCTCTTTGATCTCTCTTTAATACTTAATGGGTTGTAGAATTTGATTTATTTACGTAAAAGTTTCGATCTTTGTGAATACTGAGCGCTGTTTATCCGTAATTAAAGTTCTGATCGATATTAGGGTTCGTTTCGTATGTTGCACGCTTTCATAGACTGTGCCAATCGATTATCAGTTGACAAACTATCGATTTTAATTTACTTATTTTCCTTTTTGAAGATCAAAAAAGAAGAATGAAGATTGATGTTTCTGAGACAGTGCTATGTGGTTGCGACACTTTATGCACTCAAGAAACAGAACCGGCCAATGTGATTGACTCATCAGTTCAACCTCTTGGTTCCACCTCAGACCAGAGTGAGCCTCCACTTGCTCCTCCTGTCACCACATCGGTTGATCCTGAACCACCGCAGTGTGTTGATGCTCCTGCTGATGCATCTGCCACACCCTCCTCACCCTCACCAACCATATCCAGTTTCCCTCCTGCTGTTAGTTCCCAACCAGCTCAAGCTCTTGTCCCTCCGGGTCCTGATTTTGATGCTTTCAGTTCATCTATATCCTCGTCAAGGAAAGGTAACATGTTTGGTTCTGGTGCATCTGCTGCTTCCGTACCATCTACGTTTGGGTCAATGCAAGCTCCTACATTTGGTTCTGGTGCCACATCATCAAATTCATCTCCATTTGATGCTCCCTCACCACATAGATGGTGGTCAATGCAAGCTAATGGACCCAACACTTCCTCACCCTTTAGCTTCTTGCCTGCGCAAGACTCTAGCCAGACTGCTTCTTCTTTTCCTCCACCGTTTGGCTACCCTGGTGGTGGTTTTGCCAGACCTGAATGTTGGTATCTCTCCAACAGCTCCTTCAGGATATTTTGGTGAAAATCTTTTTTCTTCACCGTCAGGCCTTACCCCAAAAAATCCATTCGGAAGCTTTTTGCATCCAGGGTTTGGTGTTAGCTATCCCCCTAATCCTTTGGACAAACTATTACAACCAGTTTCTGGTCGTAGTTCATTTTTGGATGGTGTTGGAACTGGAGCAAGGTAGTAGGTATCCTCGTTATGTACCTACACCAGATCTTGATTATTTTGGAGGTCAAGGCAAGCTGATTATCTCCATATCTGCGTCCAACTCCCATGGACATAAAAGTCATGAAGAATTGAGGTGGGAAGATTACCAAAAAGGAGACAAAGGTAACTAACTAACTAGCTCACTACTCAAATCTTTTAAAACATTATGTATAGCATTTTCTGTTTTGATATATCTCTCTAATTGACTACTCTCATGTGCCAGGTGGGTTTGGGTGGTTTCCTCCTGCTCATACAGTGTCGCCGTCGTTATTTGCTTTCTCCAAGCATACCGGTTATCCTCAGATGAGGACAATTATTGGTCCTACGCAAGGAAACATGACTGGTTTTCCTTTTGGCTACACCATCCCCACTGCTGTTCAGAGACCTCATGAACCTGCTGGTGTTTCTTCTCCAGCATTTGGATCTGCACAGCTTGTGGAGCCACGAGTAGCTCCTCTCCTTCTGGTCACTTGGGCTTGAACGGTATCATAAATCCTCCATTAGCTGCCACAACTCTTCCCGGGCTGTTCGTTTTCTACCTACGGTTCTTTTCCTTTGATGTTTGGCGCACCAAAATCTTGCAGCTTATTGGTACAGGACAACAACTCCAGCAGTTCAAGCCTATGTTATGATATTTGGTAGAAATTTAACTTCTCAGGTATAACTCCAGCAGTTCAAGCTTATCCTATGATGTTTGGAACACCAGTTCTCGTTGGTCAAGGTACAACAACACATCTAGCAGCTCAGCCTTATCCGACTATGTTTGGGACGCCAAATCTTGCTGGTCAAGGTACATCAAGAACTCCACCAGCTCAGCCCTATCATACGGTGTTTGGAACACCAATCTTGCTGGTCAAGGTACATCAAGAACTCCACCAGCTCAGCCCTATCATACGGTGTTTGGAACACCAAATCTTGCTGGTCAAGGTACATCAACAACTCCACCAGCTCAGCCCTATCCTACTATGTTTTGGAACACCAAATCTTGCTGCTCAAGGTACATCAACAACTCCACCAGCTCAGCCCTATCCTACTATGTTTGGAACACCAAATCTTGCTGGTCAAGGTACATCAACAACTCCACCAGCTCAGCCCTATCCTACTATGTTTGGAAACACCAAATCTTGCTGCTCAAGGTACATCAACAACTCCACCAGCTCAGCCCTATCCTACAATGTTTGGAGAATCAAATCCTGCGGCTCAAGAAGGTATAACTCAAGCAGCTCAAGCCTCTCCGTTCATGGTTTAACTCTTCTCCCATTCGCGGCCATGAGTCTGCAGTAATTGCTCCTCGCTCTGCATCAAACTGTGTCTTTTCTCTTGTCGGTCTTAAGGACTTTGTTATCGTCCAAAAACAAAAAAAAATGTCTAAGGTCTTTGTTTTGGTTTTAAGAGTCATAAACCAAGTCTCGTCCAACTTAATGATTTTTCTTTTATAATTGAAGATTCAGCTGTTATCATGGATGTAAACAAGTCTCGTAAAACATAAGTATTTTGGGTTTATCAATAAAAAAGCTTCTTTTCATTCTACTTAAGATTTCTATCTCCTCTGGTTTATTTAACAAGACAGAACAAAATGGGAAGAATCATAGTCAAACTCACTGCTCTTCTTTTTCTTTGTTATTTCACTAAGCCAGGCCTCAACCTAAAGACAAGCTGTAATGCATACTGAGAACATTACGAAAACAAACTGCAAAACTCTATGATATGATCTCTCCGCGAACTGTACTCTCTGGGTGCCTATTCAAACGTCACAATCGGTTCTCAGTCCATGGATGTTCTGTAAAGGAAACATCAACAAAATATGTTGTCCGAACTGAGAACTAAAAGTAGCTTGGACAAGAGCTTGCATTTACCCAAATCTACCATTTGGACATCGTCTGGCTTCGGGCCAGCACAAGACCAGCCCCAAGCAACCGCTTAGGACATACAATTTTAAAAGCATATTTTTATTTAATTTTTCATATTAAAAAATTTTGGTAGTATTTATATGTAACAATAATAATATTTGTATTATTTATTTTTATTTCTAGAACTTTTGCTAATAAATATATTGAATAAATGTCACTCTAAGTAATAATTATTAATAAAATATAAGTTTTTGTATCAAAATGATTTTATTAAATTTGTTATTTACTACAGTGAAATGTTTATGATAACAATAATTAATATTTCTATGTAGTTAATTTGATAAAATTATGTTCACCAATCATTTAAAAATTAAATTAGTTTCTAAAGTTTTAATGTGATTTATATTATAGATATTATATAAAATATAAAAAGATGTTTTGTTGATTTTACAAATATACTCGGTTTGAATGAACCTGATTATGACTTTGGTTTAGTTTCCTATTTATTTTTTTATTTCCTTACATTTTTGACGGTATTCTAAAACAAAAGAAACTCAAAAATATTAATATGATATTTTTTGAAAGAAAATATTGGCTTAGCCGGTTAGAACATCCAAATTATTGAACCGGCACTGCACAAGACTCTCAGCCTCCATTAATGAAATCTCTTTCTTTGGTGAAAGTGTGAAACATATTAAAACTCTTTGTCATTACTTTCTTATTGTTAAGAATATATTGTTCACCAAGATTTACTTGTACTTCTTCTTTAAACTAAACTCCTATATTGTATCCCTATATAAAGAGTTTATTATTCATAGAATAAGACACACAAATTCCTCTCTTCTCTTCTTTACTTATAAACGATATCAGCACAAAGTTTTAACGATCTTGAGCTAATAGGTAACGATCTTGAGCTAATAGGTAAAGTTGTGGTGACGTCTCCTTCTCCCATGCCCACTAAGATAAGTTTTATGTACTTTCTTTTTTCTTATTGAGATCTGAATATTTGATTGACATATATCTATATTCATTGCACAATTAAGTATTAAGACTATACAAGATATATGCTCAGACTTATCACGTTAAGTTAATACAAACTTGCTTATGTGTCTAAGTGCTGTAATATTGTAAAATTGTTCCATATCACATACATATGATATTTAGTCACTCATTAAAAGTAACACGTATGAACTTAAAGTCCTTTGCTAGCATGTCTTTATATTGAATGTTTTGTCTTCACATTTGATTATACGGCTGGAAAATTGTTTGTTTGCTAGTTTCTAATCAAAAGTTTAAGACTGAATGCTTTCGAGTGTTTTTACAATATTAAATTAAGACTTAATGTTGATGTATAGCTTTGTCTGGCATGCATACTCTGAATTGTTTTGCTTTGAACTCCTTTGCAATAGCTCAATTGTACGTATGGGTAACACTTGAAAGTTTAATTATATGGACTTGAAAGTTTTGATGTGTAACGTATAAGGTGCCATGTTTCATGAGCAATACTATGAATATCTCAGGTTTATACATTTTGTTTTGCACGAGATTCTAGGGAGGTGAGAAAGGTGTTTTAAAGATTCTCGTCATATCATATCTCCAGTTTCGTTTCACTTCTTCTTTAACGAGATAAGTATTATTTTATTTTTATGGTTAACAGCCACTTATAGTCAACTAAAGTTTGATAAAATAAATTAATTATAGCATGGCATGCTTAATTGAAAACTAGTTGACATAGAGATGATTATTGGCATGATAGTAAAAATCAATTAAAAAATACTATAAAAGTATTAAGTATTTATTTAATATAATAAGATGTTTAAGATAATGCAATATCTCTATATTTTTAAATAGTTTTATGATTCTATTTTAATACCATTGTATATATGAAGATTTTAAATTTAAGACTTTACTTCAAAAGATCTATAAGTTTTGGAGAACAATCGAAAGATAGGTATGATCACCTGAATGTGATTACCTAAAGCTCATTATGTATTTGCATCTAAAGATTACAAGACCTACAGTCTGTAAATAAAGCTCAACTATGTTTCGTGCTCAGTTTAAAAGTAAATATTCTTGAAGAGAATATCAATGATGCAAAGGTATTCAAGAATACATAGTTTTACATAATATATTGTCCAGCATACAAATGCTTGAGAAAGAGATTAAATAAGCTTATAGATTAAATAAGCTTATAGCTATGTCTTGTATCCTTGAGACTAGAAAAACAATGAGCTATTGAAGTACTATGATAAATCACGTTTAATTGATTAGATCTATTCTTTTGAAGAGAATATGATATTTTATATTGAGAAAAAAAATCCACACAGATAAGAGTGGTCATGAAAATGAAAGCAGAAGTGACTATAGACGTGAATGTGGATATATATGGTCATGATTAAGGTCAAAACAAAGGAGTTTCTTTATAGAACTCATATTCTCACGTGAAATTAAGAAAATAAAGATGGTAATAAAGTGAAGATATTCAATCCATCTAAAGATTAAAAAATTATTGTGAGTACCTTATAAGGTAATAAAGTTTATATAATGTTCAAGAAGAGGATGTATATTAATACTCTAGAAGAGTACATAAATACTCTAGAAAAGTACATAAATACTCTAGAAGAGTACATAAATATTAATGTATCTTCATAAGTCTCAAAAGTAAGAAGGATCTAAGAAAGAATACATGACCAAAAAAAATATATTATTGATTCAAAAATGAGATTCATTCAAGATGATAAACTTGTAATGTTATCATCTTGAGGGGAAAAGTTAGAGAATCTCATATTTTATAATAAGTGAAACATCTAGAAAGTTTTCTAACTAAACTGAGATTGATGAATCCTTCTTAAAGTAAGTCCAATGAAATTTTGAGACAAATAATTATAAGACAATAAGGAAATGAAATGTTAAATCCATTTCAATCACAAGTATTCTTAAGGCTCTAAAAGTAATTTAGAGAGTACATACATCCTTTTATATATTGTACTACACAAAGATTAGTGTAATGGAATAAATATATAGTAAACAATTGTACTACACAAAAATTAGTGTAATGAAAATAAATAATATAGTAAACCAGAAGTTTACAAAATACTAGGCATGAACCATTTAGACCATTTTGGTTCAGTAATGATGCGAATCATATTTTAAGATTTATGTGAAATAATCATTGAAATGATTTGACATATGTTGCTTGCTTACAAGATGAAAGAGTAATACGGTTTTCACCAGCCAAAGGAAGTTATTGGCATAAATAAAGGAGATGTTGGTGGACTGATCACCTACCATGCATCTTTATAATATTGGTGAATTCACTTCTTAAATGTTTTGACGACTATGAAAAATTCACTCGATAAGTGCTAAACATTTTGAGCAACACTAGTTTGCATCAAGCAATAAAAATCATTAGTTCTTCCCTATTGGGTCAGAAACCAACCATTTCATCTAAGAATGTTGGATGTGTGATATACATCTCAGTTGCTCCACCACAGAGCTTTAATTAAGATGAGTTTTCAAATGAGGTTGAAAAGATATGTTGAATATGAATCTCCACTGATACTTAAGATGTAGAGTCATCCTTGAAAAATATAAGTAAGGCTCGATATGAATGCTAAAAGTGAATTAGTATTTCCAACATAAGGGGGGAGAAAATAAACAATTGAAAAAGTAAATAAGTTGATATGAATTATCATTGATCCTCGGACTATAAGAGAATGTCAAAAAAGTCTAAAAGATAATTCAATTAAAGTTTAGTAAAGCATTTGCCTGACATATTTACTGAACCATATAAATTAGAGTGATCAAGTCACAATACTAACTGTAAATGCTCCAATAAGATTGATGTTCTAGAATAATAGATCAAACTGCTAGTCACACTTGAAGTGTGGTAGACATGTTGGTTCCAAAGATAAAAATTCTTGTAAATGAAAAGGAGCATAAATAAATAATGGTCAAGAGGAAATATAGTTTCGAATGATCTCCAAAAGAGATGTTAAACATGACTGAAAGAAATTCAAGTACCTGAGACAATGAAGAGATCTCGATAAGTTTTGTCATGTACGAAATATATAGGAACCGGTAAGCAAATCAACGTCGATGATATTTATGCATGCAAAGTAGCAGTTGATATGATGACTGAGAAAGAGGATCATGAAACAAAGTCTATTGAAAAGTGTACACAGAGAAATGATTGGCAAATCAGAAAGAAATAACAGACAAAGATATAAATTCTCGTGAAAGAGAGAAGTATTTGGACCAGTAGTCCATACACCAAAAAGGTGTAGAACAAATGGGATAGAAATGAGTTGTTGCACCAAAGAAAAATCAATATGTAATTGATTATGAAAAGACATAGTCTCACGTGGTAGATGCAACTATTTTCAAGTTCCTTATTAATCTGGCAATAAAGGAAGAACTTGATTTATATGACCCACTAGAAATGATAATCTCTGAAAATAAAATTCAATGAAGGATTGATGATATCAAAATCATGTTCCTGGGAACTCTAGATATTCGATAATATGTTTATGAGATATATGAAAATATTAGAGGTTAATAAATGCATCATTCGTATTTATTTAGAGATTATATATCAATAGATTATTGATTTGATATAATCAAAACTCATAAAGAGTTATAGAAAATCGTATTTGGAGTAAAACTCTTGACAATACCATATTGTTTTTGGAATGATTTTATATTAAGATGCTCATATATGTTTGGTCTTGAAGTACCATATTTAAAGTTTTATTTGAGCAAAGTTATTAATCTTTTCGTGATTGAAAGATGTGATTTCATATTATAAAGAAATTCATAATAATTTCTTTTATAATAAGAGTATGAGTAACTCGTATGTACAACACAAATGATTAGACAAGTGTATGTAAAGATATTTGGTTTGAAGTCCAAATAGACCAATAGATTGTTGTCTATGTCAAAAGGAAAAATAAAGTTTTGTTTGGGACTACAAATTGAGCATCTCAAGAATGGAATCTTAGTGCATCAAGAAACTTACACATAAAAGGTGGCTAAACGATTTTCTATGGATCAAGCCCATCCTTTGAGTAGTCCTATGGTTGTAAGATCACTCGATGTGAATAAAGATCTCTTCCGTCCTAAGAGAAGAAGAAGAAATTCTTAGTCCTGAAGTACCATACTTAAGTGCAATAGGGGCATTAGTGTACCTTGCCAGTCATACAAGACCGAATATATCATTTGTAGTGAATTTATTGGCAAGGTTTAGTTCATGCCCGACTCGAAGACATTGGAATGGGATAAAACATATACTTCATTACCTCCAAGGTACGAAAGACATGGGTATATTATTTCCTAACCCATAGATTTGATTGGTTGTGCATATGCTGGGTACATGTCTGATCCCCACAATGCTAGATCACAAACATGATATGTGTTTACTTATGGTGGAACTGCTTTATCTCTTAGCGTTCGATGAATAAACATTTCAGCAACTTCTTCCTAACCCCGCAGAGATTTTAGCCATTATGAAGTTAGTCGCGAGTGTGTATTGTTAAGATTGTCATTCAACATATACGAGAAGATTGTGGGTCCTATACAGGGAAGAAGCTCCACAAACCATGTATGAGGACATGATGCATGTATCGCACAACTCAAGATGGATACATCAAAGGAGATATGACAAAGCATATTCTACCGAAGTTCTTTTTCACACATGATCTACAGAAGAATGGCGATGTTCGTATCGTTTAAGTGACAATTTGGCTGATTTACTTCACCAAGGCGCTACCACTGCTACTTTCAAGAATTGGTTTTCTTATCGAATTACGTCGTCTCAAAGATCATGGCGTATGTACACTTGGGGAAGTAATTGCGCGCTGCACTCTTTTTTTTTTAACATGGTTTTTCTATTGGGTTTTCCTGGTAAGGTTTTTAAGAGACACATCTACAACGATAATATTCATCAAGGAGAAGTGTTAAGAATACATTGGTGTGATTATAGAAAGTCTTGTTCCAACAAAATTTACTTGTA
>CAJHQP010012265.1:0-12584 GCA_905132765.1 Moricandia arvensis
ACTAGATCGACCCGCCATGCGCGGATATTGTTTTATTCAATCTTCATTCAAATTATTCAGATTATATTATAAGACTTTCAACTTTTGTGGTTTATGTTGTGTTAGATAATATGCCGATATATATATTTGTTTTCCTTACATGCATAGAGTTGATTTGTTTTATAATATGTGTTATACATGGTGTAATTTGATAATGTATAACGTTCATATGTAGTAATTAGTTGTTTGACTTGTCGATTAATTGTGATGTTGTTTTTTCTAAATAAAGGATTAATTATTTTAATTTATTGTTTTAATTTATATTATACAAATCATTATTTTAAATATGTTAAATATTTATTAACTAAAACAATTTAATCTAATTTATTAATTTTGAGTTTCTTTACATTTTAAACATTGTAATTATCAAAGTATATTATTGAAAACTATATATGCTCAATTTTTCTCTAGATATTTCATATTAAATATTATAAATATGAAAAACTAGGTATAGATTTCTTTTAAAGATCGTTAGGCATATTCTAAATTCAGTTTTTTTTTCCAGAATCGCTAAGACATATTTTGAAATCAGTTTTAAGAAAGTTAAGTTATCAAATATATAAAATATAAATAAGAAGTTGGTAAATAGGTAACTGGAAATGTAAGGAAATATATATTTTAAATATCCAATTTACTTTACAAATCTAACTGATATACTGTATAAAGATACATTAGTGTAGATTTGATCAAATCTATAAAAATATAGTTAGAATATTCTGCCTAAATGCTTGTATGTAGATTTTTTTAAAGTATACAAAATTTCAAAATTTGAAAATATAATATTATATCAATGTACCGTTTTTTTAACTAAACTTAACTTATTTTTATCTAAATGAATGACTTTAGTTTATATTAAACGTTTTAGGTTTTATGATTAAATGTTTTAGGTTTTATGATTTGGAATAAATATATATTATAAATAAGATGATGTAGGTATTATGATTTAGAATAGAGATATTATAATTCTCGTGATGTATTTTAAGCTATTATGTAAATTAGGTTATTTTTTTTATGGCAATTTGAATGAAACCTATAAAAACAGTACATAAATGTATTAGCCCATTCTTCAATCATTAATATCAGCCCAGTTAACACCATTAAAAATGGACATTAGGTTAAAAGGTTGCACGTGCCAACACGTGCTGGATGAGGAAGCGGTAACGTCGATGAAATTCTTTCACCCATTAACACCACCAAAACATTCTTCATACATCACCGTGTTCTTTGCGGCCGTCTATAATAAAGTTTTGGGAAGTCTTGAAACAATTCGTAACAAATCATTTTTCAGTTGATCAAATTTCTATTGATCATTTAGGCAAGATGGATCAAGCATACAACATAATAGATTAATAGAGGAGATCCATTGACTAATTTAAATTTATCTGACCTGTAGAAAAGGACTCAATAAATTCCAAACTAAGATTTGAACTTATTATTGAAACCAAGAGAGAAGTTTATTGTTAGAAACGAACTGAAACCATAACTGATTTGATTGCCAAACAAAAGATGGAAGAAGAAAACAAAGACAGTCTCTGACGGATATAAGAGAGAGAGGTATTTTGTAAATTTGTATTATATATATGCTAACCATTGATGTTCAGTTAATATCGGTAGGTAAGTTTAATTTAGTTAGAAAGGTTTAATGGTAGGTCGTTAAATTTAAGTATATCGATGATCATTTAATATATGAATAAGAAGTATGTATATTTAGTCACAACTTATTGAATAGGTTCAAAAAAATTATGCCACGGTAGAATTTAAATAGGACTCTGTTTTAATATAGTAGATAGTACAACTTTTACTCCATCATGATATTTTTAGTATATTTATAAAAAATAATAAATATGTTAGAAGAAAAAAATATATATATATATATATATATATGTGAAAAGATGAAAGCTTGTGAAAAAAAAACTAATTACATGTGAAAGCCCAAAAACGAAGTGTGAAAGCCTATCTATTCGATGGCAGCAAGCGGTGATTTTGCAGCTGAACATATAATAAAAGCAGACATTGAATCATATCCATGGACCATGGAGTATGTGAACACCTTCATCGATCTACTTGCAAAAGGAGACAACATATATCGTTTTGCATCGACATTGCGAACACATTGGTTGCTACTACATCTTAAAAATAAAATGAAAAATATGCAAGGACTTCTTGTTGAGACAACGTCACAAAAATATTGAAATAATGGGGTTTCACATTGATGTTCTCGTTAAGTTAGTTTTTCTATTTGTGGTTTTGTTTAGGCCTAGCATTTCGGATATTGGTTTGATTGGGTTCAGATATCCCGGGTATTAGATAATTTGGATAGGAGATTAGAGGATTCATTTAATACTTGGCATACTTTCGGTTTGGTAGATAGTTTTGGGTTTGGTTCGGTTCGGATAGTAAAATTAAAACCCAAAAAATATTAGGGAAAAAATCGATTCTTATTCGACTTCGGTTCCGGTTTGGTTAGTTCATGTTAATATCAGATATTTTAGATAAAATATTGAATAATTCAGATAATTCAGATAAAAATTTTAAAATTTTTAGATTAATTTGGATATCTATGATAAAATATCTAGATACTTTTGAATACTTTCAGGTAGTTCGGATATTTTATAATAATTTAGTTTTCTTCAACTATTTTCGAATACTTTTAATAGATTTTTAAATTATATATATATATATATATATATATATATATATTTTATATATTCGGGTATCCGTTCGATTTTCGGTTCAGTTATTTTGAATATTAAAATATATGAACCATTCGGATATTTGAGAGTTTCGGTCCGGTTCCAAGTTTGATTTATTGTGGATTAAATAAGTTCATATAAATTTTGTTGAATTAAATTCATATGAAAAAAACATGGAAGGACATATTAATGAAAAACATTATTTTAAATATCGAAAGAGACATTATTTGTAATGAACTGATATAGAAACAAACTCCCATGTGATATCATCTTTTGTTTTTTAACAGCCATGCGATATATTTTTTATTTGTAGTCTGTGCATTACTCACATTTTGAATATGGTCTCACACACACTGACTTGTCTGAGTTAAATGAAAATTGGACCTGCAATTATGTGGTTGGCCATTTTCCACGGGTGGATTAGATTTTGCTGTGATAATTCCCTCCACCCATTTCTATGGAGCATCTTGCTGTCATCGTACGTTAGTTAAATGAGTTAATGATATCTCTCCATTTTGATGATTTTTAGATTTATATTTTAGTTTATTATTATCATTTTAGGTTGCATTTAGATCTTTATATTGCATTTGCATGCATAATTGCATTTGACAGGGTTTGGATTGCACAATTGGAAGTTTAAGGCGAAATCAAGGGTTAAATTGCATTATATGAAAGTTTTGGGGTCAAATGGTAATTAGCCGAAAATGGAAGGACCTGTAATGCAAAATGAGCAAAGTCCACCATGGGAGATCCACGAAGCTTTCTTCTTCGACGGTGACGTGACGACGAAGCTCGAGCCAGCGGTTCCAGACGGCGGAGGAGCACGGGCTCGACCCAGACACGATGGAGGAGCTTGGCACGCGAGAGACTTGAACGAGAGATCCCGTGGAGGAGATGGAGACATGAAGCCACGGATTGAAGCTTGAGGGCGTGAGGCTTCGAGGCGGTGATGGTTGTTTCAGGCACGGTTCAGATCAAACCACAAAGACGAAGCACGAGATGAAGCTTGGTGGCGTGAAGCGTCGTAGCGGCTCGACGTAGCGGCCTTGCTTGGCCGCTGGCTTTGAAAACTCGATCCCCTGCTCCATATCTGGATGGTGTAGCTGGATGCAGTGGCCGCCTACAAGGCACAAAAGTCACTATTGACCGGTTTATTCCGGTTAAACTTTGGTTTATGGGATCGAACCAGCTCGAGTTTTGCCTTCTTACATATAGTTTTAGACCCCCAAAACCCAAAGAGATCTCATTTTCTCTCAAAAGAACTTATTTTGGATTGTAAAAGCTTGAATCTTTGTTGATTTCTAAGGAAATATTTCATCTTATCTTGTTTCTCTTACATGATTAACCTTGAATCTCACATAGATTTAAGGTTTATCATGGAGTTTATTGAGTAACATTCTTAGATTCATGGGTTAAGTAGATTAGGGTGATTAGGTGAATGTTTAGGATGATTCTTGCTTGATTAACTTTGTTCTATGGCTTATTAGGTGATTTTAATGCTAGGTTAAGGTTGGGAAATCTAATCTAGATCATAAGTAGTTTCACGCCCGGAAGGTGTTCGATGAAATGCTTGAACAACCTAGTATTGTCCTATACATGCTTGGCCAACGGGAGTTGTTGTCAAGATGTTTAGTGGTTAGTAGACTTGTGTTTTATGCATGCTTGATTGGGTAAGGCCAACGGGAGTTGATGTCTAATTCATGATTAGCATAGGGGCTATTGTCACGGGAGTGGATTAGTCTATTTGAACGAGATTTAGACCTATAGACTTGTTGATTGTTTGTTTGAGCATCCTAGATTGAATCTTGATCACCCGATATCGATGATCTTGCCCATGGATCTATCCTTAGCTATTGATTTAAAGTTTGATTCTTGCACTTGTTTCTTGTTTGAATTTGAGATCACATTGTTCATAATTCTAGGAGTTTAGTTTGTTACAAATCACCCATCTTCCCTTGTTTGCTTAGATTAGGAAATTTTGTGTATTCTTAGTGTTATAGATCACTAGTTCTCTGTGGATTCGATCCTAAAGTGCTGCATCGATATACCATTCGATTGTGGTAGCGTGCACTTAGGTTAATTGGCCTGTGGTAAAACGCCAGAACATCAATTTGGCGCCGTTGCCGGGGAACTAAGTAGATTTATCATTAGGATTTCAAATTTTCTTGAGACTAAGCTTTATTTTCTTATGTTTTGTTTTGATTTGTTTTGTATAGTTACTAACCTTTTAGTCTAGTTTTTGTTTTTCTTGTAGTAATGGCTTCAAGCTACTTTGAGAAGCCACAAGAAGAGGAAGGCACATTTGAGGATGACATTGAAGATCAGCCGTATGTGAAGCCACCACCCTTTGATATGCGCATACTCACACCAAACCAAAGAGTGGAGTTACATCGGCTTAGGAGAATGGAAAAGTATTGGGGCAAGCCAATGAGACACATAGCACAAATGGTTCGGGTACACCTCATTAGAGATAGAGCAGAGTTTGAAGGAAGGGATGTTACTCAAGATGAGTATGATGCTGCTTGTGCCCTTAATGAGGTAATGTATTGGGTTCCACCACTCCAGCTGGAAGGTACAAAAATTTCCACTTTAAAACTTCAACTTGAGGAAATTTGCTTGCCTTGTGGTGAGAACATTGCCCATAATCTTAATTCTCATGTGCTCATAAATGAATGTCATGATCTGATATGTGAAACTAGAAAACTAGATGACTTGAGAGTAGAAAAGATTGTTAGAGATTATTTTGAAGTTTGTTTTGACAAGAACTATCTTTGTGCTTCAATTGATCTCGAAACTGAATTTTTGATGCTTGACGAATCTAGACCTCTTCTTGAACTAGCTGATTTAGGGGATGAACTTGATGTGGATAAGCTCTTGCTTGAGATAGAAAACCCCTTTTTCAAAAACATTCATGAGAATGAGAACATTGTGCTTTATTTGATTGATGGAGATAATGTTGACTACTTTGTTAAAACTTCTTTTGAACCAGTAGTTGACTTTGTGTTTCCACCAAATGCATTTGATTCTCATGACCATCTGAACCTCGAAGAGCATGTGTTAATCCATGCTATATCTTTAGTGATGCTCTTTGATGAAAAATCTGTCTATTTTCTATGGACAGTAGTGTGCTCCTTTGCACACTTTGTTCCTTGTGTTTGCAGGAGAAGGACCAAAGGTGCATTGGCTCAACCTTTTGATTCCTATGACTAGCAAGCACACAAAGTCAAGCTAGAGACTTAAAACAAGCGCGCTTGGGAGGCAATCCCCTGTCTATCCTTTGTATATATGTTTATTTCTATTTTATTTTGCTTTAATGTGTTTGAATAAGTTTAGGGACAAGTTTGGGGGAGTTCTAAATCTTTCCAAGAGGTGAAGACAAAATGGCCAAGGTCACAGCAAGCTCTCTCCCTCCTCATCCCCCTTCTTTCATCAAGGCCAACTCCAAGTAAGTGCATTCTACCCTTGTCAATACTTAGTTCATCATGTTTTATTTTCCTTTCACCTCTCTTTCAAATTTACTCTCACACAAGAGACTGTGTGAAGTAAGTTTGGGGGAGAGTCTACTATCTCACCTTGTTTTCTGTTTTGTTTACTTGTCATCCATCTCATGCATTGCATTGTACATACTTATTTGCATAGAAAAAGCCTAAAAAATTTGAAAAATTTCGAAAACAACAAAAACAAGCATCTAGTTGCATCATTTGCACCTTTAGGATTGAGTCTAGAAGCATTTAGGTTGCATCCATGTGCATAGGGAGCTGTGTTTTAATTTCCTTGCAAAGAGCGCATGTCTAGAACTCAACTTGATACCCTAGCTAAACATATCAAGTAGCTTAAACATCTAATGAAAATCTTGTATGCTTCGAGCCTTGAAGACTCTACTTGAAACTTGTTGTGAGCTTGATATTGACTTGTTCTCTAAACCAACTCCAAACTACTTGAGCTTAATGAACTTAATTTCTCTTGCATATGGGCACTTGCATACTTAGTCATGGATCTCATACACATTTGGGTTATCTTACTCCATTCATTACCCTTTTGTTAACCCAAATGGCACTTCCATACCCATCACCCATACCATTATTTGAAACCATCATTGATTTGCTTGTGTGAGGCCTCTTATTGATAGCTCGTCATGTGCAAAATCTTGAGAGTATAGGGAGCGACATAGGCTTGTTCTCATCTTTTGCTAGCATTAAGACCTCATTTGAGCTAGCATTTAGGATGGTGGTTGGGTTTGTGAGAAGAGTGCACCAAATGAACAAAAAGAGTGATATAAGAAAAGAAAACCCCTAGGGACAAGAAAATAAGAAAGAAAGGCTCTAGATAAGTCAAATAGATCCCCAAAAGAAACGAAAAGAAAAGATAGAAGCAGTAAGAGAGTGGGGAAAAGAAAAAAAAAAGAGAGAGAGAGCCAAGAGTCTTTAAAGATAAATTGTCCTTAGCTGGGTAAGTCAAAGAAAAAGAGAATGTTCATTGGGTGAGAGACGAAATGGGTGTTGTTTTTGGGTTTTGGGATGAAGAAGAAGAAGGGTAGAACTTGAAATCACTTAGGAAAGGGTAGTTTGATGAGAACCGATCTATGTATGCGTGAATTGTTCCTTGTCTTAGATAAATTTTGCATATTGATCAAGTTCCTTTTCTTGAGTGATTGGCACTTTAAAAAAATATATCTGAATCCTTCTCTTCTCTCTCATTAGACCATTTCACTCACCAAACCAAATGACTAAGATCAAGTTCCCATTTGCAAGAATTCACCTTATATGCTCGTTTGAATGAATGTGAGAGTTGGTTAAAGACTTGTTGATTGATGAGTAAGTGACTTGTGTAGAGATATTAGAGTTAAGATAGGCCTTGAGAAGCTAGAGTGTAATAGAAAAGATTGTTCATGCTATTTGCTATGTTTCTTTTAGGATATCATGTTGAAGGTTAGAAAGTGTCTCTTTTAGTCACTAGCTCCTATTTTTAAAGAATTTCTCATCTGTTCTTGAGTGTTTACTTGTGGACAAGTAAAGAGCAAGTTTGGGGGAGTTGACTATCTCATGATTTTGATAAGTTTTAGATTCATATTTCAGCATATTATTATCATTCTAGGTTGCATTTAAGGTCTTTATATTGCATTTGCATACATTATTACATTTGACAGGGTTCAGATTGCACAATGGAAGTTTAAGGCGAAAATCAAGGGCTAAACTGCATATATGAAAGTTATGGGGGTCAAAGCGTAATTATCCAGAAGCTTGAGGACCTGTCTTGCAAATTGAGCAAAACCCACCATTGAAGCTCACGAAGCTTTCTCTTCACCGGATCCGTTCGTTCCAATGACGATACTCGAGCACGGGCTCGACTCAGAACACGACGGTGAGTCTCTTGACGCGTACCAAAGACTCCGTTGGTGGAGCGAATCATCGGAGATGGAGACTCAAGGAAGGCGAGGACTTGGAGTGATGAGCACGAGCTCGGCCGTGGGGATGAGCCAGTGGTGGTCGGAGCACGAGCCTTGTTTGGAGATGAGCAGATGACGAAAGACGAAGCACGAGATGAAGCTTGGTGGCGTGAAGCGTCGCAGCGGCTCGACGTAGCGGCGTTGCTTGGCCGCTGGCTTTGAAACTCGATCCCCTGCTCCATATCTGGATGGTGTAGCGGTATAAGCATACCGCTACGAGCTTGTAGCGGCTTGGTATAGCGTGATTTATCTTCTTCGTAGCGGCCACTGCATCCCGCTATACCAAGCCGCTACAAGCTCGTAGCAGTATGCTTATACCGCTACACCATCCAGATATGGAGCAGGGGATCGAGTTTCAAAGCCAGCGGCCAAGCAACGCCGCTACGTCGAGCCGCTGCGACGCTTCACGCCACCAAGCTTCATCTCGTGCTTCGTCTTTCGTCATCTGCTCATCTCCAAACAAGGCTCGTGCTCCGACCACCACTGGCTCATCCCCACGGCCGAGCTCGTGCTCATCACTCCAAGTCCTCGCCTTCCTTGAGTCTCCATCTCCGATGATTCGTCCACCAACGGAGTCTTTGGTACGCGTCAAGAGACTCACCGTCGTGTTCTGAGTCGAGCCCGTGCTCGAGTATCGTCATTGGAACGAACGGATCCGGTGAAGAGAAAGCTTCGTGAGCTTCAATGGTGGGTTTTGCTCAATTTGCAAGACAGGTCCTCAAGCTTCTGGATAATTACGCTTTGACCCCATAACTTTCATATATGCAGTTTAGCCCTTGATTTTCGCCTTAAACTTCCAATTGTGCAATCTGAACCCTGTCAAATGTAATAATGTATGCAAATGCAATATAAAGACCTAAATGCAACCTAGAATGATAATAATATGCTGAAATATGAATCTAAAACTTATCAAAATCATGAGATATCAGTTAAGACTTCAGTTATTTTAGTGGTCAATTTATATACTTTCGTTTATTCGGAAAAAAAAAAGAAAAAGTCGAAATTTTATAATTCTAAATCTGAAACACATATAGTTTGGCTTTTTAGATTACAATTAACAGATTAATTTAGTTTCAAATATCCAGACGGTGTGGATCCATTAATTCGAAATCTGCAAATTGGCATTTTCACAACATATAATTGGTTCCCGTGAGATCATTGATATCGCCTACTATATATATAGTCTGAAAGTACATTGGTTTCTAGTGTATAGTATATGGTAAAATAATTTCAAAAATATCAATTATACGTAATGAAAATGGTCCAAGCGAGTAATGAGTGATAGTACTCACTAATATCGGTTCAACAAGCCTCGCCTATATTAAACCTGTGCCTCTCCTCTTCATTATCTCCACACTTCTCAATTATTACTATCAGAAAAATTCTCAGCCTTGTTCTCTTATTGTTGTTTATCCATAATGGGAGACGTTGTCAAGAAGGAGGCGTACGGGTTGGCTGCAAAAGACGAATCTGGAGTTCTCTCACCTTTCCGTTTCTCAAGAAGGTTCCAGTTTCCTTTTAACGAATTGATCTCTATCGATTTTGTTTCTTTTTTTTTTCATTGAATGAAACTAAGTTTTTGTGAAGTAATTTATAGGGAGACGGGAGAAAAGGATGTGAGGTTCAAAGTGTTGTTCTGTGGAATTTGCCACACTGACTTGAGCATGGCCACAAACGAGTGGGGGTTTACTACTTATCCTCTCGTCCCCGGGTATGACAACATTCTTAATACTCAAAAGATACTCGAAAGTCAAGAATGGAATAGTTATATGAAAATATCCAAATAAAAAAAAGTTAGGATACCCTAAAATTTTGAATTTGGATTCTAATAATAATATTTAAGATCACATCACATACATGGTAATTTCTAATCTTAGAACATTATAGTGAGAATATTTTAACAAAAAAACTTTTACCAAAATAATAATATTATAATAGAATTATATTTAAAAATTTAATAAACTCATACAAATTTTTTTTATGAGAGACTCTCGTCAAAAAACTCCGACTGAACATGCTTTCATATATTAAATATATAAATACTTTAAAAACATTTACATACTCACAAATACTCAAAATTCAAGATAGAATTATTTATAAAAAGATTACATATGAGATCCAGTAATATATCTTAAGATTTTTGAATTTGGATTCAAATAAAAAATTTAATTAGTCAAAACTAAATCCAAATCCCAAATATTGTGAATTTCTGATATTATATTCAATATCCCTTATATATTAAATATATCATGTACTTTTCTATATAAGTGTACATACAGAAATAATTTTAGTTCATTATAAGTATAACATATCATATTGTTTTTCATAATTTTATCTCAAATATAATAATTTATTTGGTGTTTTTAAAAAAAATATTTTTAAATGTTTTTGAAAATAGCTTCTTCTTTTTTGTTTTTAGAAATTTTTGATAAAATTGTTTCAGGCATGAAATAGTGGGTGTGGTGACTGAAGTCGGAGCCCAAAGTTACCAAATTCCACACCGGAGACAAAGTCGGAGTTGGTTATATGGTCAGCTCGTGCCGGTCATGTGAAACCTGCACCGACGACCAAGAGAACTACTGTCCAAAAATGATCATAACGTCCGGAGCCAAGTACTACGATGACACTATAACATATGGTGGTTACTCCGACCACATGGTTTGTGAAGAGGACTACGTCATCCGTATTCCAGAAAATCTTCCCTTAGACGCTACCGCACCGCTACTCTGCGCTGGGACCACGGTCTATTCCCCTATGAAGTATCACGGGTTCGACAAGCCGGGTATGCACATCGGTGTGGTGGGACTAGGTGGTTTAGGTCATGTAGCTGTGAAACTGGCTAAGGCTATGGGTACTAAGGTTACGGTTATTAGTACTTCGGATAGGAAGAGAGATGAGGCGATTAGTAGGCTTGGTGCGGATCTGTTCTTGGTGAGCCGTGACCCGGAGCAGATGAAGGATGCAATGGGGACTATGGATGGTATTATTGATACCGTGTCTGCGGCTCATTCGCTTCTTCCGCTTCTTGATTTGCTTAAATATAAGGGTAAACTTATTATGGTTGGTGCACCGGGTAAACCACTTGAGCTTCCGGTTCTGCCTCTCATCTTTGGTAAGAGCCTATATGTCTTCTCTACCTATTATCTCACATGATCTTCCTTTTTTCCAGTTCAAAAGCTTATACATATGGTTTTACTTTTTATGACTACATTCTGACTTTAATATCGGAGAATTGTCAAAAATACCACATTACTACTATCATTTTTTATTTTTATTTTAATCACTTTTATCCTTATTTTTTAGAGAGAAAAATATACTTATAATTCTTAGATTAATTAATTTAAGACTTGTTTAGAGTTGAAGGGTGGGGTAGAGTTAATGAATGTACAATTTAGGATTCTAATTATTTTTTTTTTTAAATATCTCTTAAAAAATTAATATTTGTGAGAATGTTTTTAGTGAAGGTAAATATGAATAATGGTAAAATAATGTGATAAACATGAAAATTTTCCTTTAATATTTAGGGTATGTTTTTATTTAGCTATTATTTAAAGATTGTCGCATTTTGTATTGTATCATTGATAAAATCTACGGACATATATACCGTGGCTATTTTCATCTCAAATTATTATATTTCAATTGATAAACATTGAGGATACGTTTTTGTGGTTGTAAATATATATATAGGGAAGAAGATGGTGGTGGGAAGTATGGTAGGAGGGATAAAAGAGACTCAAGAGATGATGGATTTGGCCGGTAAACACAATATCACGGCAGACATTGAGCTTATCTCTGCGGATTATGTCAACACTGCCATGGAACGTCTCGAGAAGGCCGACGTTAGATACCGTTTTGTGATTGATGTTGCCAACACCTTGAAGCCTGCTCCTTAATTATAAAGCTTAAGAATTAAATTTCCCCATAAGCCTTTCGTTTCTTGTTTGGTTTGTTGTAATATGTTCCGTGTTGTTGTTTGTGTGTAGCACTAATATTGCGCTCTATCAATTTCATCTACTTGAAATGTAATGTTTGCTATATTAATAAGATCTTGGGAAGTTTAATTCAAATTGTAGGTTTTGACTGTTGATATTGTATAATCTCTAAAAAAAATTGGAAAATGAAAATATTACAAGTATAAGTGAAGGTTTATTTTCCTGTTCATACTAATTGGTCTTGTTCCGTTGAGCTGTCCGACCAATAAAAACGATATTATTTTGATGCAGTCTTTCAATAGGATACTAGCTCTTGTCTCTTGATTGTGTAAACACGTTCCATAATGTATGACATCGTGACTAAATTCAAACTATTCGTTTTGGTCTACTATTTAGATACATGAATCTTAACAGTGTAAACACGTTTTAGCTATGAGTATGTTGCGTGGACGAAACTTTTTAATTTGGGAGCAA
>CAJHQP010012266.1:0-12583 GCA_905132765.1 Moricandia arvensis
TCTTGCTGTTCTTGAGTGTTCTTCACCATATTCTTAATAAACTTTCACATACTGCTCTGATACCATGTGAGATTTATGTTAGAATGAGAGATTTAGAAGTAGTTTACTGCTGGAGAATGAAGAACATGAAGAACAAGAGAGAGAGAGAGAGAGAGAGATTTCGAAATTCAAAGACAGAAAAGGATAGAAATGATTTTCTTGCTTCAATTAGGTTACAAAGGTGTCTTTAAATAGAGGTAGACAGACAATAAGAATTAATAAACAAATGGACTCTGAAGATGCTCTGGTCTGGGCAGGGCACACTCAGCTGGACAGAAAGGGACAGCTCCTTGTTTCTTTCTTCCTTAGCAAAACATGTGACTTTGGTTTGTCACAACCCTCCAACGTCTCCAGCAAGTTGCTTCCACTTGTTTAATATATTTCAGAGCTTAGGGAGACCAGAGAGCATATTTAAACTCGTCCACTCCTTTACTTGCCTTCCAAGACACTCTTAATCATCCAGAACACTCTTCTTGTCTTGATCTCTCTAAATTCTGCCATTCATTTCTTCATGTCAACACTCCCCCTCAAGCTTGACCATGTGGAACAAGTCAAGCTTGGAAGCCATGAAGCATTCTCTCATTAAAACCTCAGCTAGGTAAAACCACATGGGAGAAAAACCAAGCCAAGGAAAAAGAGTAGAACATTTCATGGAGGAGAGCTCAGTGACATGTGAGGTCTATGAGCCCAAGCTTTGGATGAATGAACTCACAGACCTTAAGTACTCGCAGCCTTTGTGAAGATATCAGCTAGCTGGTCTTCACTTCTTGTGTAGCAAGGTAAGATGATCCTCTGCTCCACAGCTTGTCTTACCTTGTGACAATCCACCTCAATATGTTTAGTCCTCTCATGAAAGACTGAATTGCTAGCAATGTGTATAGGCAGCCTGGTTATCACAATGCATAGTGGATTGGTGTTGCGGTCTCAACTCCCAAATCCTTAAGCAGTCCTTTGATCCAGATTAGCTCACTTGTAAGCTTTCTCATGGCTCTATATTCTGCCTCAGCACTTGAACATGAAACCACCTTTTGCTTCTTGCTCTTCCAAGTTACCAAGTTGCCTCCAATAAATGTGCAATAACCAGAAGTTGATCTCCTATCAACCCTATCTCCAGCCCAATCAGCATCACAATAGCCTACTATCTCAGTACTCTTGTTGCAACCCATCCAAACTCCTTGCCCTGGTGGTTCTCTCAAGTACCTCAGAATCCTTTCCACCATGTTCCAATGGTGCATCTTAGGAGCTTGCATATGCTGGCTCACTTGGTTCACTGCAAAGCACACATCTGGTCTTGTGATAGTGAGATATATGAGTTTTCCCACCATCCTTCTATAGTGCTTCACATCTTCATATGCCTTATCTTCAATCTCCCCCTCACGCATCACTTTGTACCCCTCCTCTAGAGGTGTTTTAGCAGCTCTACCACCAAGATCTCCAGCTTCCTTTAATACATCAAGAGTGTATTTCCTTTGGGACAGAAACAGTCCCTCCTTGGATCTACACAAGACCAGATATGTGCTTTGCAGTGAATCAAGTGAGCCAGCATATGCAAGCTCCTAAGATGCACCATTGGAACATGGTGGAAAGGATTCTGAGGTACTTGAGAGAAGCACCAGGGCAAGGAGTTTGGATGGGTTGCAACAAGAGTACTGAGATAGTAGGCTATTGTGATGCTGATTGGGCTGGAGATAGGGTTGGTAGGAGATCAACTACTGGTTATTGCACATTTATTGGAGACAGCTTGGTAACTTGGAAGAGCAAGAAGCAAAAGGTGGTTTCATGTTCAAGTGCTGAGGCAGAATATATAGCCATGAGAAAGCTTACAAGTGAGCTAATCTGGATCAAAGGAATTCTTAAGTGTGAGATTTATGTTAGAATGAGAGATTTAGAAGTAGTTTACTGCTGGAGAATGAAGAACATGAAGAACAAGAGAGAGAGAGAGAGAGATTTCGAAATTCAAAGAGAGAGAAGGATAGAAATGATTTTCTTGCTTCAATTAGGTTACAAGGTGTCTTTAAATAGAGGTAGACAGACAATAAGAATTAATAAACAAATGGACTCTGAAGATGCTCTGGTCTGGGCAGGGCACACTCAGCTGGACAGAAAGGGACAGCTCCTTTGTTTCTTTCTTCCTTAGCAAAACATGTGACTTTGGTTTGTCACAACCCTCCAACGTCTCCAGCAAGTTGCTTCCACTTGTTTAATATATTTCAGAGCTTAGGGAGACCAGAGAGCATATTTAAACTCGTCCCACTCCTTTACTTGCCTTCCAAGACACTCTTAATCATCCAGAACACTCTTCTTGTCTTGATCTCCTAAATTCCGCCATTCATTTCTTCATGTCAACATTAAGGATTTGGGAGTTGAGACCACAACACCAATCACTATGCATTGTGATAACCAGGCTGCTATACACATTGCTAGCAATTCAGTCTTTCATGAGAGGACTAAACATATTGAGGTGGATTGTCACAAGGTAAGACAAGCTGTGGAGCAGAAGATCATCTTACCTTGCTACACAAGAAGTGAAGACCAGCTAGCTGATATCTTCACAAAGGCTGCGAGTACTAAGGTCTGTGAGTTCATTCATCCAAAGCTTGGGCTCATAGACCTCACATGTCACTGATCTCTCCTCCATGAAGTGTTCTACTCTTTTTCCTTGGCTTGGTTTTTCTCCCATGTGGTTTTACCTAGCTGAGGTTTTAATGAGGGAATGCTTCATGGCTTCCAAGCTTGACTTGTTCGACATGGTCCAAGCTTGAGGGGGAGTGTTGACATGAAGAATAAAAGCATTGACAAGAGATAAGAAGAATAGATGTTCAGGACATTTGAAGATGAAACTGGTATGCACAGCCTTGGAACACAAGTCTGTCCGTACAGACTTGCCTCTCAAGTTACCAGAACTCAACCTAACTTACCTTGGAAGACAAGGCAAGTTTAAACTCGCCTCAGGCAACATCAGAAGGCAGAGAGAGCCGTTGGAGGTCTGGAACAAGAAGAATGAATATAATAAGGCTGGTCACATGCTGCATCTGAAGAGAGAGAACAGTTGGTGAAGGGTCACTTTCACCCCTGTCCAGACCAGCATATTTTATACTTATTTCTCTTGTCAAGTAGCTAATTGTTTTCTTTATAAATATTGTATGTTGTATTCAGAATTAATCAAGGAAATCATTTCTATCCTTCTCTCTCTTTGAATTTCGAAATCTCTCTCTCTCTCTCTCTCTCTCTCTTGTTCTTCATGTTCTTCATTCTCCAGCAGTAAACTACTTCTAAATCTCTCATTCTAACATAAATCTCACAAACCAGCCTTTAAATAGGCAAATGCTAACAATAAACAATGACTAAATATAGGTTCTATTAAACAAATAATTCTGTAAGGAAATGAGAAGCAGCCAAGGAGGATACAGCCAAGGAATGGCACGTCCAAATGAGGAGAAATGGACAGGAGGAGAGATGGTGGTGCAGTCTCCCATTGATGATAGTGACAGGTCGGCTACACTCTCTTATGCACATGTGATGTTCTTTACTTAATATAAACTGAGTCCTTCTTTAGTAGAGGCCAAGGATGGCACATTCAGAGTTGGAGAGAATGTGACAGGTCTTGGTGTGGTCTCCATGGAGTGAAAGTGACAGCTGTCTTCAACCTCCAATGCACCACATGTGACCTTCTCACTCCAATTCAAACCAGCCTCTCTTATTTAAATTAAAACTGATTTTCTTGACTTAAGAGAGGCTGCCAACGTCTCATTTAGCCTTACCACTCCTTTCCTGCCTTGCAAGGTAGGTTAGGTCAGCTTGGTTACTTGTGGATCAAGTTTGTACGGACCAGCTTCATTTTCAAGTTTGCAAAGCATATTTTCTTCTATTCGCCTTGAATCCTCAATAACTTGTTTCCTTGGGCTATTCCTTCTTCATTCTAACACTCCCCCTCAAGCTTGACCACAGGAGATCCTTGGGCAAGCTTGGAACTGAGAGTACTTGCCTCATTAAAAACCTAAGTATGGAAAACCTCTTGGGATAAAACCATACTTAGGGAAAAAGAGTGCAACTACTTCAGCCTGGGGATTGGCCAGTGGGTTTATGAGCCTTATGATCATGTTGAGGGACTCACAAACACTGGATCATGGCCTTTCTTCGATGGCAATCTGGCACCCTTGCTTCACATTCAGATTAAGTGCCACTTGCTACATACTGAAATCAGCCTTGAGCTTCTTTTTATGATGAGAGCTTGTCTCCCCCTTTCTTCTGGCTTCTTGCCTCCATTTAGGGATTGAGTCAAAGCCTGCCTTTGCTCATGAGCTCAGTAGGTACTTTGAAATCACCATTCAAGCCTCTTATTGAAGCTTTATCAACCAGGTACAAGCACACATGCTATGGGCTGATTCATAGCTTCCCAACTGAAGGTAACTGTTCTAACTCCATATAGAAGCTGATCCATAGCTTCCCAACCAGAAGGTAACTGTTCTAACTCCCAAGCCTTGGGCTGATTCATAGTATTCCAATCAGCTTGCCTCTCCACCTGATCTTCTTGCCAAGTAGTCTCTGATGGCCATCTGTTCTAACACCAAGTTGTTGCTGTCCTTGCTGATGTTTCTATGATCCGGCTGATGAGAAATCTTGCAAGGGTGAATTCCACCACTTGCATACTCTCACTTCTGATCTGAAAGGAGGAAATGGAAGACTTGGACCTTCAGGAATGCTCATCATTACCCTTCCTCAAGCTTGATCCAGAGAGAATAAGTGAAGGACCAAGCTTGAAAGTGAGCAACATTGAGTTTTGAAACCAGGAGCGCATCATCCCTACAGCTGTGCTTAAGTCAACCGGTTCCTCCCTTAATCTCTTCTCCACTGCCTCTTGTAAGTCTTTTGAACCAGGAGCTCAACACCCAAACAGGCTGCGCTTAATTCAACCGGTTCTCTACACAAAATTGATCTTTCCATGGTCAGGAATATACAGACTCTGTAGGCTCTGAACTCATGGGCAAAGTCGTCATCTTTGTCTTGATTTGATGATGGACAAAGACAACACTTGTGTACCTGAAACATCACTCAAACTCCAGAAAGAATCAGACCACACACACTAGGATCAGACCTTGGTAAATCACCAATTCTGATCCCAATGCTTTAAGAAAATGCAATGGACAGAATCTAAACAACTCATTTAGTTCAAATTCATGCAACCAATTCACTAAATGCTCAGGTATGATAACTCATCAGTTACAAGGCATCTAGGCTCATTTTATCACACATATGACAGTAGCAGAATGTAATGACAATTTATGACAGTAGCATAGACTAGACAACTCATCTAATCAAGCTACACAACTATGAATGCAACACATGACCAGGACAATCTCCTAGGCCTCTAGCAATGCAGCAAGACACACAACAGGCTCTAAGAAACTCGCCTAGACCATACAGCACATGATGTGATCATGGACCGGATCACTAAGGAGAACAAGGAGAGTCTAGATGAGCCACATGAAGCCACATTGCACCAGAAGCCTGGTGATGATGCTCTAGCCATTCCTGAAGGTCCCATGACTCATTCCAGAGTCAAGAAGCTTAAAGAGAATGTTGTTGGATTACTCACTTCACATCCACGACAAGAAAGTCTTGGACAAGGTCTGATCCGAGATGTCTTGATCACAATTCAAGCCATCTCTACATCAAGCTGAGTTAGTGTCTAGGCAAGACAAGGGGTGCGTGCTCTTTTCCTTGCTTTTGGTTTTGTCCCACGAGGTTTTCCGGAGGAAGGTTGTTAACGAGGCCACAACTTGTCTTCACATCACTTAGGCCCTATCTCGGTCCAAGGCTAAAGAAGTTTACATTTTTATTTCATTTTAAAGCTTATGTTAAAGTTAAACTATAGTTTCCTTTTTACTTATTTCCGAAACCCTAGAGAGTGTTAGAATTATGAAAGTATGATGAGAATAGAAGAGAATGGTCGAGTTTGGTTGAGTTTGAGTGAAGAACAAGAGAGATGAACTCAAGAACACATTTCTGGACAGAATAGAGAGAGAGAGTGAGAGAGAGAGAGAGAAAGAGAAAGGAGGATTTGAAATCCTTACTTCATTTCATGCTTGCTTACATATTAATAAAGAGACAAGAGAGAGACATTCAGAGAAAACAAAGAGGAAATATTAAAATAAGTTGCTTCTGCTCTGTGAAAGTGACAGCACCTCCAACAGCTCTATTGCTTAGCAAGACATGTGACTCTTTCAAATTCAACTTGTCACAGATATATCTTGCTCCCCAACGGTCTTCTAAGTCTCCAGAAGTGTATCTTGGTCGACAATGCTTCCTTGCCTTGTCTTCCAAGTCATTAGGTCAGACTAGAAACCTTGTGATCCAAGTATGTACGAAATTACTTGTAGAGCAAGTTGATGAGTTCTCTTCTTTTCCATTTGTCCTCTTAGTCTCTCTTTTGGTTCTTCATCTCAATACTCCCCCTCAAGCTTGACTATAGGGACTGGTCAAGCTTGGAAACATGAAGAACTTCCCTCATTAAAACCTTAGTGTGCAAAACCCAGTGGGATAAAACACACTAAGGAAAAAGAGTAGAAGCCTCCATGTTAGGAGAGCTAGTGAGATGTGAGGTCTATGAGTCCCAACTTAGAGTGGATGAACTCACAGACTTTGGTGCTTGCTGCCTTGGTGAAAATGTCAGCAAGCTGGTCTTCACTTCTTGTGTAGCAAGGTAGAATGATTTTCTTCTCCACAGCTTGTCTGACCTTGTGGCAGTCTACTTCAATATGTTTGGTCCTTTCATGAAAGACTGAGTTGCTGGCGATGTGAATGGCAGCCTGGTTGTCACAATGCATTGTGATGGGTGATGTTGTCTCGATTCCCAAGTCCCCAAGCAACCCCTTGATCCATATCAACTCATTGGTGAGCTTTCTCATAGCTCTATACTCTGCCTCAGCGCTGGAACATGATACAACTTTCTGCTTCTTGCTTTTCCAAGTCACCAAATTGCCTCCAATGAATGTACAATACCCAGTAGTTGATTTCCTATCAACCCTATCTCCTGCCCAATCAGCATCACAATATCCAGTGATCTCAGTGCTTCCATTGCATCCCATCTAAACACCTTGACCAGGAGCTTTTCTCAAGTATCTCAAGATCCTCTCCACCATGTTCCAGTGATGAACCTTAGGAGCTTGCATGTGCTGACTGACTTGGTTCACAGCAAAACAAATGTCTGGCCTTGTGATAGTTAAGTAAATAAGTTTCCCAACCATCCTCCTATACTTCTTGATATCTCCAAATGGCTTATCTTCAAACTCCCCCTCTCGCAGAACCTTGTAGCCATCTTCAAGTTGAGTCTTCGCTGTCCTTCCTCCAAGATCACCTGCCTCACTCAATAGATCAAGGGCGTACTTTCTTTGAGATAAGAACAGCCCCTCTTTAGACCGGCATATCTCAATCCCTAGAAAGTACTTTAGTTCAGCCAAGTCTTTAATATCAAAAGAAGATTTGAGAAAGGATTTGGTTAAGGAGATACCTTCCTTATCACTTCCTGTTATGATAATGTCGTCCACATAGATTAGTATAACCACAATGCCTTGTTGACTGGTAAGGGTAAAGAGAGTGTGATCAGCTTCAGACTTGATGAAACCTTTTCCATTGAGTGTTGTACTTAGCTTATGGTACCAAGCTCTTGGTGATTGCTTTAACCCATAGATTGCTTTCTTCAATCTCAAGACATTCCCTGGTTTGACAAGGTGTTCTAGGCCAGGAGGTGGTCTCATGTAAACCTCATCTTCCAATTCACCTTGTAGGAAAGCATTCTTGACATCCATTTGCCATAGATCCCATTCCAAGTTGACTGCCAATGAGAGAACAATCCTTATGGTGTGGAGCTTGGCCACTGGAGCAAATGTATCAAGGTAATCCTCCCCATAGACCTGAGTAAAACCCCTTCCAACCAGTCTTGTCTTTTTTCTTTCTGGTTTTCCATTGGCTAGGTACTTGATGGTGTAGAGCAAGCGGCTTGACACAGCTTTCTTGCCTTTGGGAAGCTCAGCTTCATACCAGGTATCATTCTTGATCATAGCATTGATCTCATCTCCAACTGAGTCTTTCCACTCTTCATCCTCCATTGCTTCTTCATATGATCTTGGAATGTATTCCTGGTACAACTCCATGATGAAAGCTTGATGTTCTTCTGGATACTGAGCAAGAGAGCACACTGCACTTATTGGATGAGCCACTGCTTCAGCATTGAAGTACACTCTTGTGTTAATCCAGTTTGATGCAGGTTTCTTGATCCTAGTACTCCTTCTTAGGGGCTGAACCTGGTCGTCCTCTTCCACTTCCTGCTCTTCTTCCTAATGAACCTGAGCAGTTTCAGTCTCTTGTTCTTCAACACCATCCTGATCATGAACTTTGGGTTCTTGTTCATTGCCCCCTTCAGGATCAGGATGAGTGACTTCTTCAGCCTGTTGTTCAGTTTCTTTAGGAGGTGTAGCTTCTCTGGTGGCCTCCTTTACCTTGGATAAACTGATTCCTAGACTCTCCATGATTATTCTCAGGTTATTAGCCTTGTTAGAAGCCTGAGATAGGTCTTTTAGCTCATCCCAATTCTTCTCAGCATAGAAACCTTTTCCTTCCATAAATTCACATCTCTGGATACAAGAACTCTTCTTGTTTCAGGATTGTAGCACTGTATCCTTTTTGTGTAGAGGAGTATCCAATGAAGATACACTTCATGCTCTTTGCTTCTAGCTTGTTTCTTTGTTCTCCTGGTATCAACACAAAGCAGGCACATCCAAACACTCTGAGGTGATGAATAGATGGCCTGGTTTGGTTCAATACTTCATAAGGAGAGACATCCTTCAGCACCTTGGTAGGGATCCGGTTGATGAGATAGCATGCTGTGACCACAGCATCACTCCAAAACCTTTTAGGAACATTGGCATGGAACATCATTGATCTAGCCACCTCCATGAGATGTCTATTCTTTCTCTCAGCCACTCCATTTTGCTGAGGAGTATAGGGACAGCTTGTCTGGTGGACTATGCCATGCTTTGCTAGATGACTCTTGAATGCATTACTTGTATACTCTCCTCCATTGTCTGACCTCAGTACCTTCACATTAGCTTTAAAGTGGTTAGTTACATAAGATTAAAAGTTCATAAATGCATCTAACACACGATCCTTAGAAGGCAGCAAAGTAATCCAAGTGTATTTTGATTTCTCATCTTTAAAGGTGACAAATACTTATGGTTATCCTAGAAATACATGGAGAGGTCCAAACATCAGAGTGAACTAAGTCAAATCATTTTTTCATAGATAGTAACTGATGTTGGAAACACAGATTTGCAATGCTTTCCTAAGATGCATGCTTCACATTCCAAGTGGGCTAAATGACATGTCAGGGCAGTATAAGTTCTAATGCACAAGAGTGTGGATGTCCTAATCTAGCATGCCAAGTAGTGCTATCACATAGATTAGTGCTGGTCATGCATAAAGGAGTAGAAATAGAGGGATGAGAAGGCTTAGTCTTTTGGAGATGGTATATAACCATCTTTGCTGTTTCCTTCTCCAATCACCTTCCCTGTCTTATAGGTCCTGAAACTCAACATCATTAGGCCTAAAACCACCTGACAATTCAGGTCAACCCGTGGCCTTCTTGACTGAAAGTAAGTTAGAAGCAAAACCAGGCATGTAGAAGGCAGTGGATTCTCTATCAAACAACTTAAGGTTCCCTATTCCTTCTATCTTCACCTTATCTCTCATTGGCTATTATTACTTCCCTAAGGCAGGCCTAACATCATAATAAGATTCCTATCACTAATCATATGATGACTAGCTCCAGAATCTATTATAATTGGCTTAGAGACAGGGGAATGTGTACCAGACTTCTTGGAGGAGATAATGGCCTTGGCTGCTCGATTAGTGGCTCTATGTCATCATCCTGATGGGACCATCATTGATCACAGCCTTGTTCCAATTGTTTACTCCACTAGATTCACTCAATAAGGCAGAGTACATGGACTTTCCCTCCAAGACTTCTTGCTCAGCTTCCTTTAGCTTCTTCGGGCGGTCATGTTGGCTTTCTGAATTTGGTTCTTTTATGAGCTAACTTCTGCTTTCTTCTATTGTCTCCATATACCAGCCACGTCCTGTCTTTCTTCTTTGCATATCAGTGTTTATGTGAAGCGGTTTTCTCTTCTTCCTTGAAGAGTTTTGTGATCATATCGCTTGCTCTCTTGCGAGCAGTTCAACCAACACCACTTCATCCCCTCAGGTTCTGCGTGAAGCTATTGACTCATCATTAGAATATGCTTATTTAATGAGATTGCGTTGTAGACTGGATTGAGTTGCTTCCGACGGAGTACGATTCTGGCAAACTTATCCCAAAACATTATTATCTCCAATACCTATCAGCTCCATAATCTCTATTAATTACTCCAACGTACCGACCCAAAACATAAAATAAGTTCTAACATAAATAACAGACTCCAAAGTCCAAAACTAAACTCGTTAATTAACATATACAAACATCAATCTATCCAATAAGCACATTCAAATGTTCATGTCTACTACTCAGCTCATTCTGTGAAACATCCCTCTTTCTTCATGAGGCTCAATCTTCTTAGGTTGCTTTAGACTTGTTCTTCTCTCCCTTTAGACATCCTTATTAGGCCTCGGTCATATTACTTGATAGCATCTCATGTTTCTGGATTAGGTGGTACTTGGGCTGGTGCGGTGATGTTTAGAGAATGTCTTGTAGCGTTCAGATGCACCCACATCGGATTCTTGGCAATCGACTCGTTATTACTGGTCGCTGTTGATCGATGAACATGTGGTGAGTATCGATCCGATATGTTGACCGTTTTGCAAGATGATACAGACTCAGCTAATTGTCGTTGCTGCTCAGTCTGTAGATCGTACGCTCTTCTCGGATGTCGACTGATGTCGTTGTGGTTGTCAAACAACAACTGAGAACCGCAACGAAGGGAAGTAACTTTTGACTTGAAAGCCCCCATATCTTGCAGTTTCTCCTCCTTCACCACTTGCCCAAATCATCATCTATTAATCATTTACATGGTGTCATCTGTCCAGTGTTCATTTTTATTTATCAATGCTTCTTATCTCTAACAGCCTCGCTGGCTAACAACTGAGTCTCCCAAACTTCTTCACATGGGTGCTGAGAGCTCGAACTTTTCATTCAGGTTGTGTTACAACATCTATCTTCCATAAAAATCAACTGTCAAATTCTGCTGACTCTCAAGAAACTGATCAATCATACTCTCCAGTCTGATTTCTTGAGTTGCTGGTGGGGTTCTGGCAAGAAGAAGTCAAAGCCGTTGTTCTATTTGTTTGTTGCTGTACAGGTCTCTGGTGCCGTGAACTCTGGTTGTAATACTCCCCCTGACCCATGCCATAAGATTCATGTCCCATCTTCTGAAAACCAGTGCATATAAGTTATGTCCCATACTTCTGAAAAACCAAGCATAATGTTCACATCCTCCTCGCCCTCAGTTACTGTGAAATCAACAGCCCTACATCTTTTGTAAAACTCACCCACTCTTGAGAAGCTTCGTGAAACTGTCTAGCTTGGCTTAAACCTTCTTCATTTTCTCCTTGCCAAGTATAGTAGCCGATATTCTCCTCTCCATGTCAATGATCTGGTGCTATTGTTAGATGCAAGTTCTCAATAAGTCTCCACAGCCTATTCTGGATTTTCTAGTAGTGAATTCACCATTACTACAGTGTCAAGCATCGGGTAGCACCACAGAGATGCTCTAAAGAAGGTAACATAAGTAGTTTTACCTCGTTGAAATACATGTGTAGACAAACTTTTGATAAGACTTGAATCTATCCGAAGAGCTCTTGAATGATTTTTCTTCCCCTTGTGTGAATGTAGAGATTCTCTCCTCAAGTCTTCAGACGTAATCATCAAAGAAAACTATGCAAGAAGGCATTCCTGATGTCGCCCAGGATGGTAAGAGATCCGTGGTAACTAAAGCGCTCCTAACCGGACACTATAAGACAAGTGAAGATTTCATAAGTCAGACCATAGATTATCAGGCCAGACAGCTCAAGTTTATGGCCTTACTCTCTAAACATTCAGTGTTCGATTATCATTGTGATTACACTAATTAGAAGCCCATCGAGTTGTGTTAGAGTCAATAGCAATAGGATAAACTGTTTTCTTTAATTTTATGTGACAAGAATTTGTTTACAATGGATATTTTGCCTTATACACTATTACAATGTACAACATCTAAGTCAGTGTATCAAACCACCCATCCATCCGCGGCATCGAGTCCTTCAATGACTAATCCATAGTTCCTTACCATGATCACCAATCAAGTCCTGAAAGCAACAAAAAAATTAGCCTAATATTGATTAATTTAATAGTCAGTTTCCACGCATGCAACACATAAATGGTTTTCTTTCTAAGTTCATCCGAATTTCCCACTAGTAACATCGACATTATCTAGTCTCTAGCAAAACGACAGGTTCAGTTGCGGATTTAGAATCAAACCGTCTTACTTACTGAAGCATACAGATGACTATAACAAAT